>JAHDVE020002467.1:0-64659 GCA_022606495.2 Halesus radiatus | reverse complement strand
GATCTTGTTCAGGTTGTTTAGTAGAAAGGGAGACGGCTTGTAGAAGCATGCTTCTATCGCATTTTTTCCTTTGTACATACTGGAAAACAAGAAAACCTTTGGTATTTGTTTTTATTTACAAAGGAGCGTGTATTGATTTCGCATTTCATTACTTACTTGGATGTTATATCTCTCCATTCGGCAGATAAATCATCAAACTTCTGACTTTCTAACGGTAATTGCTTCCTAATATCTTCACCAAAGAAAATGTTCTCCAAATACAGCCACCTGCGCTGAACTTGCAATGCCACCTAATAGAAAGTTATGCCACAAATTATATGATTGAAAACATTGCAACAATTGTTAAATTAACAACACAACATCTAGTAATGCAACTTACTTCAATGGCTTCAGCAACGTAACCGAGAGATTTCTCCCAATACTCCACTTCAACAATGAAAGGCTCCACATATTTAGTTGACTTCATTGAAGATAGTAAGACTTGGTGGTCTTCAAGGAACTAAAAAAAAAAAGAATTTATCTCTCACCTCCTAACACGAAATAGTATATAGGTACATATTATTTCCGTTGACTTTTATCATTTACCTGGCAGACTTCATCCACACTCTTAATCCTATAGATATTATCCCTGTGATATTCCATCTCGTACATGGTGCTTCCCCAAACATCTGTTATTAGTTTCAGGCCAGTCTCAATGTTCAGTTCCATCGTAGCCGCTGTAGAAATTTCTGATATCTCTTCAGAGTAAGCTTGGAAATTCAATTTTATGATTACTTCTAGTTTGAAGTCTGGAGAATTCTGATCAAAATCACTGTAAATAGAAAATAAAAACAATAATCTCAATGGTGTATTCAATAACCTACACAACTCTGTTTTCAATGTGGTAAATTCAAGAATATGAACCTGTTCATAAGAGTTCTTATTCTATCCCAATGTCGTTCCCTCATGCAAGGATTTTTAAGATCTCCTAAAAGTGGAATTGTTCGACGGAACGCATCAACTTTAGTCCTTGTGAAATCAATAATACTCCACTCTTTATCTTTCAGTTGACGACTCAACCGATTAAATGACCTGAAAAAACAATTCACATTTATATGAAAAACACATGGAGAAAAATGTTTGCATAGATCACAATGTACGTTGAATATGATGATCTGTATCGCATCTGCCTTCAGCAAATAAAATAAATATATGTTGTAAAAATTATAAAAAATCATTTCTTGGCTGCGATCCCATTACCAGGATGTCACATCGCTGTGTAAGTTCGTAATCCTGAAATAATATTTGACTGTGGAAGCATGTATTCCATAACAGGTTAAAAAAATAGTTTTGTTTAACACTAGCGATATGCGGTAAATTAATATATGTTACCTGAATAAATTTTGAACTGTTTCTTCAATCTCTTCTGTTTCCAGTGTCCAAAATGATCCAGATTTGTATTTATCCCAAGCAGTTTCCCATTTGTTGACCAAGTCCCAAACTTCTTCCAACTTTTCAAGCTCTTTTTCAATGGCCAGTAACTCTTGATTCACTGGTAAGCTATGAACAATAAAATAACATTTATTCAAATACTTTGAGGCCACTTGACAATATGGGAAGTTGTAGATTGTGCCTATGCATAGGGTTAATTTATTTCTACTGGGTTTTTACAGATGTTCTCTAGAAACTCAGTTGCATAAATTACATTAAATTACGAATACTTGATAATAATAAATGATACATAATACGTAATGGGATCAGCATGACGTGCCTCATAGCATGGTGAAGTCATTTTTATCAAAGAATTAATGTGAGATTTAAACCTGAGATTAAACACGTTTAGGCCATTGATTATATTCTGTTCGGCATCTCTCATTTTCTTCAGTTTATCTCTTGTCGCCTTAAGCTGGGCTAGAGCATCTTTAGAGGTCAGGTCTTTTGACTTAGGCACCGCAGCAAGGAAGTCATCCAAAAACTTAGCAGCATTATCTTTAAACACCTAGAAAATATCTCCATAAGTATTCAAGATTCTTATGTCAGAAAGGATTCTATTGGATACTATTTTAACCCTTCCCTTACAGTGCTAGAAAATCCCTCGAGGTCCGCTGCTGTAAGCTTGGTGTGCAATATAGGTGTGCAGAGTGCACTTTAAGAAATTTGTAATTTTAAAGTTGGATACAAATGAATAATTTACATTTATTACTTATGCAAATCATTTTATGAATAGTACGTAATAACTTAAATAAGTAAAATATTATATATATAAGTGCTTAAAACGAGGAAAAAACATTGGCCACACATAAAACACATTATACGTCCATTACAGCCGGCATCGTGGCATGATAATAATAATAATAATAATAATAATATCTTTATTGTAATTAAATTTAACTATAACTAAAAGACATGTATAATATAATAATGTAAGTGTACAGTGGTTTATAAAGTAAAATAGAAAATAATATAATAACAGTTATAGTTGAAGTATCACATAACCCGCCTCACTAGGCTAGCCAGTGTTGAGGCAGTAATTTTGCAAATTATTTTATAATTTTAAAATACCTATGAATGTACCTTTATATTAAGATATGCTTCGTAAATCGTTGAATCAATAAATTTGAATTTGGGAGAGTGCACCGGTAAATGCCTTATCATTACTTTTAATCCAATTTTTTATATTGTGTTTGAATATATTTTTTTAATCAGATATTTTTATGCTAACCAGAAGAATGTTGTAAATTCTTATCGCAAAGTACCTAAAATTCCGTTGCCCAAAAGTAGTATGAATTACAGGAATTTGGAGTAAATCTTTATTGGCATTTCTAGTAATATGACGGCCTCCATAGTCGAAAGGTAAGGCTAACGACTACGAATCCGAAGGTCACGGGTTCAAATCCCGGCGAGCGCAAGTAAATTTTATTTTATTAATTTGTGTTGTTTCATAATTAATTCATTTAAAAATAATACGAGGTGTCTTCAAAAGAAAAGGTGAATTTTCGCGGGCTGTGTACATTCGATTATCAATTTTTTTTTGTTATGTTGGTAGACATATGTTTATCATATGTTAGAATTATCAGCCATTTTGGATTAGTGGTTTGTTTTTGACAACTGGAAAGGTTGGTCACATTTTTGTGTGTTCTTCGATTTTTTACTTTTGAAAAAAATGGATCAAAGAATGTGTATTAAATTTTGCGTTAAAAATGGAATAAAGTGCTCAAACGCACTTAAAATGTTGACTGTGGCATTCGGCGAGTCTACTTAGTCTTAAAAAAGTGTTTACAAGTGGTACAAGCGCTTTACAGAAGGCCGAGAAGAGGTTAATGACGATGAGCGTCCTGGAGTTGCAACCACGTCAACAAACGAAGAACACATCGAAACAGTGAAGAAAATGGTTTTGGAAAATCGTCGAATCACTATTAGGGAAATTGCAGAGGATGTTGGCATATCAATTGGCTTATGCCATGCAATTTTCTCAGATGTTTTGCACATGAAACGTGTGGCAGCGAAGTTTGTTCCGAAATTGCAAAATTTTGAGCAAAAGCAACATCGCATTAGTATCGCTCAGGAATTGTTGAATGACGTCAACGACGATCCAGATTTGCTCAAAAGGGTCATAACTGGTGATGAAACGTGGGTATATGGTTATGATGTCGAAACCAAGGCCCAATCATCCCAATGGAAGCGGCCAGAAGAGCCAGGACCGAAAAAAGCACGCCAAGTTCGATCAAATGTGAAGGTTTTGCTCACTGTTTTCTTCGATTACAATGGCGTGGTGCATCGTGGTTCATGGCTACCGAGAAAGGCGCAATAGGAAATAAAAACATTTGACGAGAAGATCTTCTGCTGTCACGGCGACCTGAGTTCTGACCTCCAGTTCACGGAGCAGATCCGGTGCATCATGCGGCCCACGGACGTGCCCGACAAGGTTGCTCTGACCTGCTGTGGCCCGACCCCGACAAGGATACCACCGGCTGGGGCGAGAAATAGACGACACGCTGATGTACTCTTTCCAGATCCTGAAGCCGGCCGACGAGCGCCACCAAAGAAGATTGGAAGAAAGGATCAGTACCCCCGGCCCCAGTCCCCACCCGCCGCCCAACTTCACATAACTCCTATCATTTGTATTAGCGTCTTGCAATATATCATAAGGAATAAATACAGTTAGCTTCTTCTTTTTTTAAATTAAACATGTATGAAAACTTAGACCAAGCCGTATTTAATTTTGATTATCTAACTGCATCTCTTTATATGGTCTATAAATAATGTGTAATGATAGTGTCCAAAAAAAATAAAAATTAATTAATATAGGAATAATGTAAGAATAGGAAGTAAGATTTGTACAGCGCCCTTGAGGTGATTTTTCACAAAAACGGCGCTATAAAAATCATCCCATTATTATTATTATTATTATTATCATGAGTTCTTGCCAACAGGTCGTACGGTTAAAGGAATACTACAAGGAAGTTATGCAACGTATGCGTCAAGCAATGCGGCTCAAACGATCGGAATTGTGGAAAAACAAATCATGGATTTTGCATCACAATAATGCACCAGCTCACACATCAATGCTTGTTCGTGATTATTTGGCCAAAAACAACACCGTAATCATGCCTCAACCACCATATTCACCAGATTTGGCTCTCTGCGATTTTTTCCTATTCCCGAAACTGAAGAGACCAATGAAAGGAAAGTGTTTTGCCACAATTGATGAGATAAAGTCAGAATCGAAGAACGAGCTGATGGCCATACCGAAAAGCGCATTCCAGAAGTGCTTCGAGGATTGGAAGAAGCGCTGGCATAAGTGCATTATATCTGAGGGGGATTACTTTGAAGGGAAGAAAATGGATATTGATGAATAAATAAATACTTTTCGAAAAAATTTGAAATTCACCTTTTCTTTTGAACACACCTCGTATATGTTTACGCATGTTCCATAGTGGAAGATACTCTCAGTATCGCCCTGGTGAAAGACCACCATTCAGAATTGAAACGTTGCTTGAAATGGCTTTTAGCCATGTTTGGTGACCAGATCTGAATAGTCAGATATTTCCCACCTTCCTTTTCCTCTTTTCCTTCCCCTCCCCAATACCTTCAGCCTCACAGCATTCCCCAATTGGGGATGCCATAGTCTCACTGGCTCCAGACGGTTGGGAGCAGTTGGGGCTCTTGTGCGGTATTCATATAAAAAAAAAGCATCTGAGGTACTCTTATTTTCTTGAAATCCATATTGGTTTTCTGAGAGCAGTTTAGAACTCACAAGAAATTTAACCTACCCGCATTGATAACTTTTTCAAATACTTTAGACGGACTGGTCAGTAGATTTATTGGTCTGTAATTGTTTATATCCGTCTTGTTCCCAGTTTTATGTATAGGAATAACAATACCTTGTTTCAGGTTTGAGGGGAAGTGTCCTTAAGTAATACTTAGATTTATTATATGTGTTAGAGGCAATGCGATTTCCGTAGATAGCGATGCACCCTCACGCTCACTATCGCACCACTCGGTAAGTTATAGCACATGCAGACATACGCATATAATCGTATTTACTCATTTTTTCTGTTGCAATCGATAAATATTTATACATTTTAACTATTTTATCCAATACATAAATGTGTTGCTGAGGAACACCTTAAATGTGAAATCTGTGTTTAGTACATATACAGATATATTAAAATAATTCGATACATATCATTAATTGACAGCATCGGCAAGGAAAAGTTAACATAATAAATAAGATTTGCAATTCACAAGCCAGGTGCCCTGTATAATTAACATTGTTAAAAACCTATAATAAGGTTACCTGAGCTTGTTCCAACAAATCATTCTTGAAGTATTCCATGTTGTTATTAAGATTTTTTTTAGCTCTTTCCAAAAGTGCCAAATACTCAATCCAGGCAGGATCTATTTTATCAAAATCGTCATACAGGTCTTCAAGATTCTGCACATTGAATTTGGCTAGGGAAGGAGGGATTAAAAAATAAACATAAAATATAATAAAAAACAGCAAAAAATATTAAGGAAGAGGCAGGACAGCGAGATTAAACAAAACATAAATATTAAAAGAAAATTTAAATAATAATGACAACCTAATAAAAATCATATAAATTATTAATAAATCTTTTATTATTATTGCATTCTTTCTTTAATATAATTACTTTTGCATTCAAGTGTACAAATAATAAATATATATGTTGTGATAATCAGGCATCACCTAGAAGGTCTATGTAATCTCTCAGTGGGGGAAACTCTGTTTCCTTTGTAGATCTTTCCCCGACAAGTTTTTCATAAGTCACAATAGATATTTGTAGCTCCTTCAAGTTGATAGGTTTGTGCATCGCAGCCCGACTGCTTTTATCAATGTAGGTGTAAACAGCTTTGAGGTCTCTCCTCGCCACCTCTTGTAAATAATGGACAAACATTTGTTGCCATTCCATGCAATGTTTGACAATGGAAGAACTCAAACCCATGTAGTTTAATTGCAGAATGTGAACCTGGAAACAGAATGATTCAAAAATAAATTTGCTCTTATCAATACTGGTGTAAACAGCTTTTAGGTCTCTTCTCGCCACCTCTTACAAATAATAGATATGTAAATATCTGTTGCCATTTCTAGTTTTAGAGTGTGAACCTGGCTATATCTAAACAAGTGAAGTTTGTATAGGTATAGCCAGGTTCTAATACTAGGTAGCACAAAATGCAGGAATGATCTACAAACATAATTTTTTATGATATTGTTAATTATTTTAGGTGTACCTGAACATTGGTTTCCCTTGCTTGAACTTCTTGTGCCAAATCGATGTAGCGGGTGATATCGTAATCAAAATCACTTGCTTTAGGTTTCTGTGCAATATAATTGAGCATAAAGTCTTTCTTTGGAATCTTCCAAATGTGTCTAAAGTTAAGCCAAGTGTCCGCGTGTTGCTGAACCATTTTTAATGCTCCTGTTACTTCTATAATAAAAATAATAATAATAATACTAAAGCACTTTAAAGACTAATAAAATAAACGGATAAAAACATTACATTCCTCCTAACAATGTTCCTAGATTTAATGAAATATTTTTATAACAAGGTTTTAACTTATGTTAATAGATTGGAGGTATATTGAAATTTATGTCAAGAGATGTCACTCATCCAATTGATTTCATTTAATAATGTAATATCGCATTTTGTAATTTACTTCACTTTCTACGTTCGGGAGTACTATCTCTAAAAAAAATTGTGAACCGGCTCCTGGCCATCAATACCTAATAGAATGAAATAAGGATTGGAGCAACTGAAATTATATAGTGCATATGTATATAGTTTGTCTATGAGATTTAAATGTATGAATATACTCGCTGTATATAATTTTCATAGATATAACACTTGGTTCTTTACAAAATTCTATACCTTCTGTTATCTGATCCTGAATGCCCTTGATTTCAGCGTCACGTTCAATTACATTGTGAAATCGTCTCAAGCCTGCGGCCGGCAGCTTAAATCTTTCATACAATCTCGGTAACTCATCCATCAAGTGCAGGATGGATGGTAAAACCCCAACAAAGGTGCTCAGAACTGCGTCTTGCGTTGGAACAAACTCTATCGTCAAGTTACTAAGAATGATCTTCATTCGTATGAGGGGTAGTGGGCCTACTGACACTGAAAAAAGTAAAGTGAGATTTAAAAAAATTAAAACCAAGCCCGATTTATCAGGATGTATCAAAAATGTTAACCAAAAAAAGCCTACCATCTCCACTGACAATATTAAGCATATTAAACATGGAAGTTTTAACAGTGCGCTGAATGGCAATCTCCAGGAGTGTATCATAATTCTTTATATATCTTAACCAAGGATTTGGTATCTGCAAAGAAAAAAAGATTGCATACTTATTATTTATTTACCAACCATGTTTTTTTAAAGGATGTTCAGTATATATAATTAACAATTGTTTACATGATCATAACCTCAGATCATAGAATGTATATATATATATATTTAATTTTTTTTAACACGTTGACTGCTGACAATGCGGCTCACGTGTTCATACAAAACAAATATGTGCAGTGTCTCTGGCTCATTCGACACTCTCTCATTTATAAAGCACGGTTCACATAGGACAGGTCAAGACTGATATTTCATGACTATTAATATCTACTTTTATTAATTTATTTTATATTAAAGGTACTCACTCTTAAAAAAAAAATTCAGTTCTTAAAGGAAAAATATTTCAGCAGCAAATATGTTAATCTATGAACTGATATAATAACAATAGTTACATAAGTACTAAAAAAGATTTTTTTTTTAAATTATGTAATCCGTATACTTTAATACGTCCCAAATCGATAAATTCTCATGTGTAGAGAGGGAGTATTATTATGAGTTATTATACAAATAATTTCGGGAGTTAACTACCATGAACATACATATTCTATTTTCTTTGCAAATAAATTTTTAGAAAGTAAAATATATCTATATAAACAAGTATACTTTTTTTTCAAATGAACATACAATATACACCTAAAATTAGTTTGTTGTAAAGCGTACTTTAAGTTTTTTCTTAAAAATTTCTTTTCTGTCAGCTTGTATTTCTTTGGGGAGTTTGTTAAAACATTTTATGGCTTAGTATATGCAATGGTGTGCTGTTGTATTAAGTTTAGGGATTATTATTTGTCCCCCATAAATGCATTGCGGTTCCAATGTCCTATACTCTCAAATAATCACAACAATAAATGTAGAATAACCTAGAGTGGTACAAATAAATTTACCTAGAGAAATTTACAATCAGCACGTTTGCTATCGGTAGGGGTACCATAAAATATTTGAATGAAGTTGAGAATCAAAAGATTACAAGTCACCTTCCTCCAATGTAATGCAGGAATTTATTTTCATATTTGCATACAAAGAACACTTTAATTTGCAATGGCACAAAGATAAAATATTCAAAGGGCTCCGGTAAAACAATTGTTAATTATGCAACAAACTAATGCATAATAGTAATATTGTGCACAAAAATAAAAACAAGTCCTGGTAAATGATTTGAGTTGAAGGGATAAATAAAATACTTACTTTGGCAATATGTTTCTCGAAACCCTCAAATACTATCACCAGGTATGTTATGATGTCCTTATACAGTGACAATAACACCACCATGGCCCCATCCATGATGCCCTTCAGCGACTTCTGGAAAGCATCCAGCTCGAACAGCTGGTAGGAGTTAAATTCCAACAAAGGAGTGTCACAAACTTTTTCTAACACTTTCACAATGTGGTGATTACATAGTTTGTAACAGTCTAAAAACTCTTGGAGCTAAAATAAAATAAAGTTATAATTTTTAAAAAGCAGTTGCATTGTGACTTGCCATAATTAGAAAAAGAGAACCACAAATTTGTTTTGAAGATCCCTTCCTTTGTCAGGATGAAAGTATTCTGTTCTACGGAGGAGTTCTTCTGCAACCAGTCAAAGGTGGAAAAATATTTAGTGGTTTAAAACAAAATTGTTGTTTCATTAGGTCTAAAAAGAAAGATATAAAATTACGTTTTACTAAATGAGGAAACAAATAAAAATAAATATTAAATTTATTTTTTAATAACTTATTAAAGCTATTGAAGATAATATTTACAAATCCTAAATTTCAATACAATTTCTAAATACATTCATAGACCACACTGCACCCTTGATTTTTTTTTACCACATAACGCTACACAAATTATCTAAAAATAATAATTATTATTGTTGGGTCTGAAAAAAGCCAATTTTCGAAGTAATAACAGACAAAGGTGGCGGCTCAGCGGTTCAAAAGCGGGGGCGGCTGACAGATGGATTAATATTTTTATGGTGATACGTATATAAGTTTGTCAGTAATGTGAAACATTCCTATACATCATGCACTATGTAAAATCTGTGAGTCATGCGAAAATTGGCCTTTGCAATTTTGTTCCTTTTTTACATCTTCTTCTGTATTACTACTTATCGTCAATTTTGTTTTAATACCCGATAAAAATGTACGAGTACCTACATCCCCACATGGGGTAAATTTATGACAATGATGCACAATGTTTTCAGCAGAGGGGCCACTTTACCTAAATATCAAAAGCGGCTCGCGACTTACAAGTTGATTTTTTTTAATGGGGAGGGAGGGGGCTGACAGCAAAATTCAAAATTTCACACTGCTGGGATTGTTTTATTGTCGTGAGGTATAAACCGATTCTTCAAATTTTGTTCCACTTAGGATGTATGGTATGAATTAACAAAAATTCAATAAAAAAATAATTAAATTTTTGGCCAGGGTTCAGAATTCAGCCAGGGTTTTCAAGAATTATTCCAGACATTCTTTTTTATATAAAGCCACATGGACCTTACGAATTGGGCCGAGGGTTATGCATCACTGTTTTACGACGATAAAAATCGCACAAGCTAGTGATTTATGACAAGAAATATGTTTATAACCCAAACAAAACGCAGAGCTAGTAAGTGATATGATGGACAATTTAGTGATTTTTTCTTGGAAGCCCCGAACCGGGTGACGAGAATTACAATGCGTTGAATGTTTTAAAGAAGACATTTAAAAACATGAAAGCATTAGGTCAATGCATGAAAGCGAAATCTGGAAATCTTTAAATGTTTACAAAATTTGTCGATAAACGTGTGTACTTTTGTAATATGCACGTATATATTATTTAAAGCAATATTTTGAAATGATATTATACATTGGGGAATATATTGATAGTAGAGGTAGGTAAGTAAGTACATATGTTTTTTTTAAACCTTTTCGGATATAATGAGTAACGACTATTAGGAGCAAATTTAGTCGGTCCCCTTATGCTCGTTTTAACCAAGTTTGACTGTATATATATATATATATATATTTTTTTTTTTTTTTTTTCAGTTTAATATTTCATTTAGGATTTGTTAATATTAACTTCTTCAATGAAAAAATAAATATATTAATACTGACGTGTTGAATGGATTGCAAGCAACTTTTAATGTACGCATCTGGTATTCCGAAACTCCATTGTATAGTGGTGAAACCAGGTTCAATGGTCTTCTTGCATTCCTGTAATAAATCATAATAAAATTAATATTATTTTTCAATTAAAAATTTTTACTGATCACAAGTTTTCAAGAACAAAAACATGCATGTATATAGTTTTATTTATAAGCAGTGTTCCCGAAGCCCCGATTTATCGAAAGATCTCCCAATATTTCCTTGATCTCCCGATCTCCCGCAGTGGCATCAATATCTCCCAATGGTAAATAAGCAGATAAGTACTTTACTTTTAGTTGAGTTTGTTTTTTATTTTTTAAACCCAATAGAACCTAAAAACCTATTAAAAAAATAATACAATATATTAATTACATATAAAATAGGTTTTAGGTTCTAAGTTTGGGTTTAAAAGAAAAACCTAAAAACCATACAAAACTTCAAACTTCATCAAGCTTTAATTGAATTAAAAGGCATTATTTTGCTTCTCCAAAAACTTTTTTTTATTTTTTATTTTTATTTTTTTTATTTATTGTATAATATTAATTATATACAGTGGGAACTTATACCCGCTAAGCCACTGCAAGTAGCTTGTCAGCAGGAGTTTATTTCAACAATATAATATAATACAACAATAAATTACAATCATCATACAAATGTAGGGCAAAAATTATTATATTTAGGCGCATGCATCTTGTGCTGTACATAAGTTGAAAAAAAAAAAAATATTAAAGAGAAAAAATAATGGTAAAATCATTACAGATTTGTTATTGAGATACTAGAGTCCAATTTTATAACACCGATTTAAATAATATTATAAAAATGTCAATATCATAAAAAATATCAAAATTATAAAAGTACCAATATTATAAAAGTATCAATATTATAAAAATATCAATATTATAAAAACATCAATACTTTTTAAAAATATCAACATTATAAAAACATTCATATTACAAAAATATAACTATTACGTAAATATCAGAAATATCAAAGCATCTGTAAGTATTAAATAGATTAAGAAATAAAAATTTAAGAGATATATACATAAAACAGCAGTACAGGTTGGTTACAATGAGGATAGACTTAAATATAATAGTAACACCGTAACAGTAAGTACACCAGATATCTAGGAGCTATACAACCAAGGAGACCGTCATATTTGTTACCATCAATACACAAGGTTACTTTCCAAAAGCCAACACTTTAACATCAGTGAGAATTTCATCATAGGGCAATTGTTTTTAAATTCGTACGGCAATTTGTTAAATATAAATGGTACAATGTATTCAAGGGTTCGTTGACCATATTTATTTTGAAATATTGGCACTATCATTCCTATATTTTGTGTGAAACGTGTATTGTGTACATGATCCACCACTGCCTTATACGGACTTTCAGATATATGTTGCAGTAGAATTTTATGCCACAAAATACCACGAACAGGTAATACATTAATTGATTTGTACATGATATCAATGTCTCGCCTTTGGTTAAAAACTGTTTTACTTACTAACAATTTTACCATGGCGTTTTGAATCAGCTGTAAATGTTTTATGTTGGTCTTACATGAGTGTCCCCAAGAAGTTATACCATACCTTATAGTCGATTCTGCTAGAGACATATAAATTAGTTTCATAGTTTTTATAGGCACATATAATTTTACCTTGTGGAGTCTTCCTACAATGGCTCGAAGTCGCTTACAGAGGTTGGAAATTTGTACGTCCCATTTCATATTACAATCCACCGTAACACCTAGATACACGTACTGGTTGACTAATTCGATACTTGTACACGCGCAGGGCTGTTTGGTATTATTGTGAATGCAATTAAATGAATGGGATATGATTACAGGTGCCTCTCTGTACCTTGCATGCGGGGATCTTATATGCATCAATTTCGTTTTTTTAGCATTGATTATTAGACCAGAGTCATGTGACCATTTTAATAAAGAAATAAAGTCTACCTGTAATAATTTTATTGCAATATCCAAATTTTCATGGGATATTATAAGTACTGTATCATCAGCGTATACATAATGTTTAACAAACGAGAATATTTTGTTCATAAGTGATACAAAGATAATATAGAGCGTTGGACCTAAAATTGACCCTTGTGGAACTCCTGTTTTGACATTTCTTCTTTTACTAAATTTGTCTGATATTTTTACCTGGATTTGGCGGTTGGTTAGGAAGTTTTTGAATAGTTTGAGAAAGTTTCCTCTTACCCCTATTGCCTCCAAAATATTTAACAATTTCATCGGGTCTATAGTATCAAATGCCTTTGAATTGTCTATAAACAGTACCAAAACATGTCTTTTATTATTCAGTTCATTATTTATATAGTTAGAGAAATCTTGAAGTAACATTTCAGTACTTTTTTTTTTTGAAAACCAAATTGATTAGGATCTATTAAAGAAAAGCACTCCAAGTATTTGGTTAGTTTAAAGATATGTATTTTTCAAGAATCTTTTCTAGAGCGGGTAATATACTAATCGGTCTATAGTTTCCTATATCAGTATGTTTCCCATTTTTGTAAATAGGTCTGATAATACTACATTTGAGTTCATCTGGTATCACAGCTTGTGTTAAAATTGTGTTGATCAGATGGGTTAATATAGGACCCAAAATATCTATGTGTCTTTTTATGTCAAACATTCGGATATTAAACTAAAATAGTTATTCTTTTATTTTTTTAATTTGTCCATAGGATAAAGAGTTTATCTGCATATTTGTTCTCTTGATTTTTTAAAGAACCGTAAAGTGGGTTTACTTTGCACCAGAGTGGTTTACTTTGTACCAACTTTAAAAAAGTTTTTTTTCGCTCCCTTAACAAATATCTGCATTTTTTAAAAATAGTTTTCAGTTAGAGACAATATATAGAACTGTTTTACCCTCTTTTTTATATTAATTTGTCATTTTATCTCGGATACAGGGCAGATATACTTGTTTTTTGTTTTTGTTTTGAAGATAAAATTTGAAAAAGGGTATGTGAACTCAAATCTATATCCACCTCAATATTTATAAGTTATTTCGAAGTTTTTTTTTTTACATAAATATTCTTTAATTATTTTGTTATTTTGTTATTTGTATGAAAGCATATGCTATGTACCTACAAATCTGTTTACCTACTTCTCGAATTCCTAGCTATTGTTCACCTTAACCTCGAACATGACAATGTCACCCAGTACCCTTTTATTATTGAAGCTATTAAAATAAATATCCCATTTCAGAAATATGAATACCCTAATAAAACTATCCCCAAGGCAAAACCCAAAGTCAATTAAAATTGTCAATGGTTATATTGCTTAAAATATAATGATTATTATCATAACCCCTAAATTGTAAACCAATCTATTATTCTCGAACCGAAAGACCCTTCTAGGTTTTCCAAATACACTACGTGCCTAGTTCATAATTCTTTTATCGTACATCTCATATTTTACCATTGGATGGTGTAGAAGCAAAACTGCTGGATTTTGGATATCGGAAATATTGGCAGAAAAAATAATTTCAACATTGCGTCGTCACGAGATTGACAGAAAACTAACTGCATTTTGTGGTGACAATTTTAACACCAATTTTGGAGGTGTAAATAGAAGAGGACAAAATAATGTTTATGTTTATAACATGGCTTTAATATTATTGGCATTGGATGTGCCGCACATATTGTGCACAATACACTTCAAAATGCCGTGGATGATTTGCCGATCGAAATTGACGCTCTAAGTTGTGAAAATATATAAAATATTTTCACATTTAAACCGTTTGACTGACTCAATTAAAGGAGTTCTGTGAATTAGCGGATGTGGAATATAAAAAAAAATGGTAAAGCGTGGAAGCACCAGATTTCTTTCTCTGTTGCCGGCAGTCGAAAGAATTTTAAATATATTCGAAGGCCTAAACTCATATTTTCTTTCTCAAGAAAATTGTCCACGTGCAATGCGAGGCTTTTTTGAGAATGACGTAGGTGAGATATATTTTTGGTTTGTACATAAATTGAAATTATGGGAATTAACAGTTTAACAGAATTAACAGTTTCGGTAGTGCCGAAATTTTTATATGGATTGGACTACATCATGTACTAAAATGGGAAGAAATAGAGAGATCTACAGAAGCTATAAACGAAATACACCAATCAGATGATCGACAGCAAATTAATACTGATAGTCTTTTTGATGAGCTGTCGCTCGCAAAATCTTTTTTTGCATAAAAAAAAGAAGAATGGAGTTTAACGACGACCCAAACTGATTACGTGGATAAATGGGTCCAATTATTCAAACATTTTCACAGACATTGATGCACCTAATCTGATTAAAATTATACAATATATTTTGTGCCTGCCCGGGACTTCAGCAACTTTGGAGCGTGTTTTTTCTCAATAATAAATCACATTTGGTCGGATGACCGCGGCCGCATGCTGAAGTCTACTGTACGAGCGTTTCTATACTGTAGATTAAATTTTGGCATTACATGCAGTGACTTTTATGAAAACAAAAACAAAAAAATGACAGAATATTAAAAACAATTCACTTCAGCGAAAAGTACAATTGGCACAATAACTAATTTCTTAACTTTAAATAAACAACTTTCGGCATTGGATTTATTTGTTTCTTTTTCGTATCTGTCCCTCCTATCCCGGTTTAGAGCTTCATAATTATGGTAAGCCTATCGTTAACGACAATTCTTCACGAAAAATTGAAAATCCTAAGGCAAAAGAATGGATTTCTGTGAAGAAAAGGACACATAAAAAACAACAACCTCCACCCAAAAAATAGTTACTATTATGGGCAGCAACGAAAATGCCGAAATAAAAGGCCTGCAGAGGACGAAATTTGCTCTCATCACGCGGCCCGAGAAAACTACGACTTGCGAAGATTTGATCCCTTTTCTTAAGCAAAGTTGTATTAATGCAGTAGTTTACGAATTACAAACGAAATCGGGTGAGTATAGAGCATTTAAAGTTGGAACTCTTGAGCCAGATTACGGCAAACTTATGGATGCGAGTATTTGGCCTAAATTCTCAGTTGTGAGAAAATATATCTACCGAACAATGCCGTCAACGCAAACAAGCAACTCAAAATAAAATTTAAATCGATCATACGCCTCTAAAAATAGTTTCGTTCAATTGCAGATCAATTTGTCGAACAGAGCACTTCATAAATCAATTGTGCAATTGTAATGACGTCATTGTGTTACAAGAAACGTGGTTGCTACCTACAGACTTAGTATATTTGTCATCAATACATCCACAATTTCTCAGCCATGGGACATCTGCGGTGAACCTCTCAGATGCTCCACTAATCGGCCGCCCCTACGGAGGCGTTGCAATGTTATGGCGCAATACAATAGAAGCTGTTCTGATTGAGTGCAGACAACCACGGATCACGGCTATTGAAATTGAGTCCGTAAATGGAACTCTACTTATAGTCACAGTTTATATGCCAACCAATTCGGCCGAAAACTTACCCGATTTCTGAGACTGTTTGGGAAAAATTAATGCCATTATTAAGAAACAAAAGAGCTCCAACTCAATTATAATAGGAGATTTTAATTCAGATCCGATATATCTCTTCGGACGTGAACTTGCACACTTCTGTACAGAGAATAACAATAATTACACTGACACTGCATTTAAGCTCTGATTCATTCACATATGTAAGCGATGCCCACGGAAGCACCAGATGGCTTGATCACTGCATTATGACACAGGGGTTGAATAATGCAGTGAGAAGTATCAACATCACAACCGATGCGACCTGGTCAGATCATCTCTCACTAACTGTCGAAATAGATCTGACAACAGACAAAAACGACCAAGGGATTTTGTAAACTGGACGGCAAAGTCCGAAAAAGATGTTAAAATTTACAACGACCTGGCAAGTAAATTTTTGTCAACAATAAAACCTCCGGATGCCATAAGCTGTCAAAAATCTAACTGTGGTAGCAAGATTCACGGAATTGAACTAGATTCTCTCTACGATACTATTGTCAAAACACTGATAAACTCCGCCATACTAGCATTTAAAAATAAAGGACCCAAAAAAAACTGTAACATTGTTCCTGGATGGAATGATCAAGTCTCAACTTTGTATCGTCTGTCAAGGGATGCATTCCTCTGCTGGGTTCTGGAAAGCCTACGGAAGGCAGAATTGCAGATGAAAGAAAAACAAGCAAGAAATTTTTCAATATTGCTCTCTGAAAATGCCAACATTCTGAAAACAAAGCACGAATGGATAGCATAGCTACATCTATGCACAACAAAGACTTCAGAAAGTTCTGGCAAAAAACGTCAACTGTGTTGAAATCCAAGAGCAATTTTTCACTATGCGTCAACAACATCACGAGGGATGAAAATATAGCCAACGAATTTAGAGACTTTTTCTCTTTAAGTAGGGATCAAGGAGATACCACGAAACCATCTATAATGACGTGCTTACCTGCGACCAATGATGACCTGGTCATGAATGTCACTCCTTAAATGGTTTTAGGAGCAATTAAGCAAACCATTCTAGATAAAACTCCAGGATACGATGCCATAGGTATTAAACATATAAGATACGTAGGCGATGAGCTCTATACTATCCTAGCCGCCTTATACTCGAGCCTCCTAAGACACACACATATGCCGATGGATATGATTTAAACTGTTATCATACCAATCTTGAAATCCAATCAACTGGATGCATCGATATTGGGAAATTACCGACCGATCTCCTTGACGACAATGATTTCAAGACTATTTTAAAAAATCCTACTCAAGCTTATAAAAGACAAACTTTCTACCCCGGATAACCAATTCGGCTTCAAGAGTGCTTCATCAACTGATATGGCCATTTATGGAGTCAAAAAAATAATAGCCTACTACAAAACATGAAAAACAACCGTTTATAGATGTTTTCTAGATCTTAGCAAGGCTTTCGATCGTGTGTCGCACCACTTATTATGGGAAAAACTCATAAAACGTGGTGTCCCACCAGCAGTAGTCAATATGCTGGCTACTTGGTATGGGCAACATAAAAATCTCATCCAATGGGCGGGAGCTTCTTCTAAACCCATATTTCTTAAAAGCGGAGTTAGGCAAGGGGGTAGTATGTCTCTCACTCTATTTAATATATACATTGATGACCTCCTACGAGAGCTTAACTACTCACGGATTGGTTGCCATATCTGCGGAGAAAGGAGTAAGAACATTAACTACGCCGATGACATGGTACTACTCGCACCACCGATTACTTGAGCGAATATGTGAAGAGTACGCAAACTCACATAACTTGCTGTACAACTCCAAAAAATCACTTATAGTTGTTAATTGATAAACTAAAGTTCTTAAAAACTTAAGACAAGATTTTTGTGCATAGCGCAAAGGGTAACAATTATTTTTATAAACAGTATATATTTCAGTATATATTGATTAACTTGGCGGGTTTGCGATAAACCGACGTAGCTCAACGGTAGAGCATCTGACCGGACATCAGAAGGGTGGAGGTTCGAGTCCTGTCGGCGACATTTATCTTTTCTCGGAAGGTTTTTTCAATTTGGATGAGTGTTTCAGGCTAATAATTATTGTTTATAAAAATAATTGTTACTTATAGTTGTATTTAAACACAAGAAGGAGCCACTAAATATCCCACCAATCTGGCTAGAAGGAAATATACTGCTTGCGGTCTCGCAGGTCAGATACCTGGGGCACATCCTTACAGAAGACGTGAACGATATGGAAGATATGGAACGACAAAGAAGAGCCATCAATATACGCGCCGGAATGCTCTCAAGGCGGTTCTACCACTGTAGCGACGATGTCAGGAAACTTCTTTTTAAGACATACTGCACTGCCCTATACACATCTGAGCTGTGGTCGCAATACTCAGCGGCGCAATGGGACAAGCTGAGGGTGTGCTACAATAACACATACAGGCAACTTCTGCAACTTCCAAGGTTCTGCAGTGCCTCTACTATGTTCACTCAAGGGAGGGTCCACTCATTCCCCGCCTTACTTCGCCATCGACTAGCCAGCTGCTGGGGCAGGACACGGAAGTCAACCAACGCCATTGTCGTAACTGCATCCGCGTGGTTCAGCTCTCCACTCAATGAGCGATGGATGCAGATGATGCGACTGCCACCCTGAAGACGATCTATTAAATTAAATTTATTTAATTTGTTCTATGTTACTTATTGTCTATTAAGTTTTTCATGTTATTTTGATGTAATTATATTGATATGACGGTGTGTAGGGCAGTGGTTATAATTCTAGGAATAACGCAAAAAGGGAGGAATAGAAAAGCGATCTTAGGTAGTTACAAGTAATTTATTTTGATATTATTATCTTAATTAGACATAATTAATTCAATAAAATTAGATAGGCAATTACTTAAATCTACTTGTAAAGTCTTTGTACTTAAAATTAACTAATTGCTTCCTTAAATCTACACAAAAAGTTGTATTCTTAAAATTAGAGGTTCACTGGCTTATTTGTATGAAAAAGTTGTTGTTAAAGTTAGAGATTCACTTGGCTGACAGGGTGGAGGAATTATCATTAGAGTCAGAGGCACTTCCCTTTTTGGTGATGGCTGTCCAGGGTCCAGTGGCTGCTTTGTATGTAGAGTCCTCGCGTTCGCACTAGGTATTCATGTACCTCCGGATCGGGAGTAGGTGCAACGCGGCGATAATCAGAGGCCTGGGCGGTCTCCGATGTTGATCTCCGAAGGGCGAAGATCAGTTACTTCCTTCTGGAATGGAAGCGTAAAATTCCCTCGTCGTCATAGGACCTTGGCGGCCTCTCCAAGGAGCGAGAATAGGAACCTTCCTGGGCGGAAGGTTTCACTTGGCTGTGTGTCCTGGGCGGACTACTGCAACCGACTCGTCTGTCCTGGGCGGACTACTGCACGCGACTCGTGCTTCCTCGGTGGAAGACTGCTCCCGACTGTTTCCTGGAGCCTTCTGTTCGTTGTCTAGCTGTAGGTATTATTTTATCACCCGCATTGTTCAGCGGCCGCCCCGTCGGGCGGCTTAATTCCTTTGAGGTGTTTATTGCCGTCCCATAAAATCTCAAAGGAATTGCGGTCTTTCCAAAATAGCAATTAAGATTATTTTATTTTACGATGTAGTAGTTACGATTTTTCTAACAATAGGTTCGGCTAGCCTTTGTACTAAATTCATTTTATGGCCGGTCTAGTCTGGGAATTTTTATTTACAATGCACATTTTACAGCTAAGTATTTCGGTGAATTCGGTCATTTATTTTAGGTGATTACAAAAGGCTATATCAATCTTTTCGTAATTATTATTTTTATTTTTTTCACATTTTCTTCTCATTTGTTTTTATATTGTTATTTAACCTTTTTTATTATTATTATTATTATTTTATTTTTTTATTGTATTTATTTCTCTTTTTATATTGTACATATTTCATGTGATATGGCCGACTGGGTTTGCACTACCCACCCAGTCCTGCTGGATTAAAAACTTAAATAAATAAAAATAAAAATATCTAATAAAATACCTAAACAAATTATCTGACTTTACACTAAATCTACAACCCAAGTCAACAAGAAGCAGACCAAATATAATAAACAAGTGAAGAAACAAATGTGCATTCAGTGAAGAACAGTTAAATGGTCCCCAAGATCAAGTAATATATCTATCTGAATCAGTATTCAAAACCAATAGGTATGTAACACATACATGGATATTTTTTACAGAGTGATTTTGTCACTTCTGATGCAATTAAACAATTTTGGGGTTTCTTTGCACAAAAGTTTAAAAATTTAAGCCGCTTTAAAGGACAAAAAATGAGTTTGTTGTGTTTAAATACGAAGATGAATTGTTTCCGGGCTAAGTTTTAAAAATGTTAAGATCAAACAGCAACCAAAATCGATCTTGGAAATAGCCCGAAAAGGATGACATAATGGAGTATAAGTGAGATGATATTGTGGGAAGAATATCATCCCCATCACAAATATCTCATAGGGGGGTTATATTCTGTTCCAGAACTGGATTGTTTATGGATATATTGAATGATTTTATGTCACATAGGTAAGGTGTCATCATACATAAACAAAAAATATTAAATTTTCATTTGGTTTCTAATAAAAATATTTTTCTTATTCTATACACATATTTTTAATATAACCTAAGAGTATTGTAACCCCACAGACGATTTTTCATTGCACAAAAATAGGAGAATCAAGCGATTTCACAGTAATTTTACCTGTGGTGAAAATTATTCCAAAACCTCAGCCCAGTTTGCACCAATTTTCATGAAATTTAAAAAAAATCTAATGGTGTCAATATTTTTACATACACATGAACGTGTTCGTCATTCCACTGAGAAACAATAAAAAAATACAGATATACAAGGTGGCAAACGTATTTTTGGACAGCAAAATAATGAAAGTAGACCCACTCTACGGACCCAGTTATTTATTTAGCCGGTTCTTTTTTGAATTTTTTTGAATAAGTAACTCCAGTGAAAAATATGGCTTTAAAAATATGTATTAGTATAGCTCAGCAAATGCCGATTCGGAATATATAACTTTTATTGTATATAATTATACGTAGATTTTATAAATCGTTATATAAAAGTGAACTAAAAACCGTACCATCAAAACACCATGTTCTGTTGGTACCACTGCTTCTGACGTCACACGTGCCATTTATGAGCCCAACTTAACTAGATAAGTTTTTTCCGCTCTTAATATTGCTTATGGCTTATAATTTCGCTGTAAAATCATTATGTTTGTTTATTGCGACTACTTGAAAGTTTTTGCTAGAAAATTCATACCAATTTTAACAAATTTTTCTACGTAATAATCGCCCTTGCACAATACGACAATGTTATTGGCACTCTGGTGATTATTCTGGAAGCGGAGGATTTCTAATGATACCTCAAATCTATTATTTCTTAGAATGCATAATACAATACAAAACTATTCAATTTATTCTACCCATAACCCCAAGTTAATACCTGCGGACTGCGCATGCGCAGAAAACACATAACAGGAATAGTTCTGTGTCACACCTATTCTTTTGTGATATTACCTAATATTGATATATTAGTCAGTCGGTATTATGTTATTCGTGGTGGGTGTCCTTAAAGCTTTTTTCATATCATTTTTGCATTGATTGATTAATTCTTTTGCCATTTACTTTCGCATTATGAATTCTCCTGACACTCCTATTTTTTTATGCGAATACCGCACAAGAGTCCCAACTGTCCGAAGCCAATGGTACTATAACATCCCTTATTGGGGTATGTTGTAAGGGTAAAAAGTATGGGGAGGGGAAGGCGATGGGGAAAGGAAGGTGGTAAAGTAGCGGGCTATTCAGATCTAAGCACTAAACACGGCTAAAGCCATTTCAAGCATCTTTCACTTTGGAACGCACCATAAATATACAATATATATTATTTTTAACGAATTAATTGTAAAACGACACAGATTAATTAAATTAAATTTACATGCGCCCGCTGAGATTTGAACCCAATACCTCCGGATTTGTAGTCGAGATTAAAAAAATTAAATTTTTCGAACTTTCTCCCGTTTTTGTCGATTTTGAATCCGGAATGACAAAATTTTCGGGATAAATCATTTAATACTTTTTGAAGAAGACAAAATTTGCGTACAATTTGAAATCTAAATGGTTTCTGTAGACCTAATAGTGTCTGGGACATAGCGGTTTAAAATTTCGTAATATTTTGTCATTTCTAGCCATTTTTACAGTTTTTTTTTTCATTGTTGACACCGAATTTTTATTGAAATAAAATTAATAGTAGAATATATGAAAGAAAGAAAACAGATAACAAAAGTAAACAGTACATTCTCAAAACCAATGGAGAATAATTTAGGAGTACCGCAGAAATCAGTCCTCATGGTAAAAATATTTTCAAAATGCAAAGTTCGATTATTTGCTGATGATACACTCATATACATAATTATGAGGAATTAATCAATATTTTGAATAATGAACTAGAAAATGTATCAAGATGACTAAAAATAAACAAACTAAAATTGAATACAAAAAAAAAATATATGATAATTGGACATAAGAAGATATGCAGCGAAAGCAAAATAAAAATTGATGGTGAAATTATTGAAAATGTAAATGATATGAAATACTTAAGGGTTATATTAGATACAAAACTTAATTTTAATAAACATGCTGAATATATCAAAAAGAAAATTGGGAAGAAGATTTCTTTTTTGGGAAGAATACGTCCAAAAACGTCCAGAAAGACGACACTTACAATTTACAACTCTATTATTGCTCCACATTTTAACTACTGCTCAACGATACTTTACTTGTGTAACGACAGAGAACTAAACCAATTACAAATTCTCCAAAATAGAGCAATGAGAATAATATTAAAGCGAAATAGATATTCAAAAGTAGCTAAAATGTTAAAGGAATTAAATTGGCTAAAAGTAAAACAAATGCTGACATTGAACGTATTGATTTTTATACACAAAATCAGAAACAACTTGTTACCAATATATTTTTCCAAAAAAAATATTTATAACATGGATATTCACAGACATAATACAAGAACGTGTAAGGATATTAGGCTACCAAAAAATAACAAAGCCAATACGAAAAATAGTATATTTTTAAGGGATGAAATGCTATAATGCTCTGCCGGACCCAATCAAAAGTGAAACAACTAATAAATTTAAAATAGATTGTAAAAAACACTTTAAGTTAAACAAGAAAAAAATCATTAGTTTTTAAATTATCATTATATATTTGTAATATTATAAGAGTTATAATTAGTTATTTTGTAAACTTAAATGTACAAATAACTAAAATAAAATAAATAAAACAAAAACAAACAAATATCGACAATACCAAAGATTTATTAATATTAGTTAACGATGAATATCGAATAAATCGAGCACGGTCAGTAACGTCAGTTACATACTTATTATAGATATGATAGATTGTCTGTAGTTAGTAATAAGATAGACAACATAATATACCACTAGTACCGTTATGCTATATGTTTTATATATGTTTTAATATCCTCCATCACATTGTACATTACGTATATTATATTATGATTTTACTTCTAAAACAAAATTTGTCTACGCACTCCATTTTTTCTATTAAGTAAACCACCAACTCTATAATAAACCATTTTATTTTTATTATTATTATTTTAAGCATCTTCTTGTGACACTTTAGGAAACATTACTGTGTAAATATATAACCATCTGAACGTAATATCTATACTCCGCTTCTCTACACAAGCATTGCTTAAAAGAGAAGTATAATATTGCAATGAATTAAATTGTACTAAATTTCAAAATGAAAAAAAGAGTATTGGAAAAAAACATTTGTACAGCGTCCTTGAAGTGATTTTCGCCAAAATGGCGTTATAAAAATCATCAAAATATTATTATTATTATTGTCACGTACCAAATCATTATTCAATAGACATGAATACCAAAATATCGTTTAATTTCTCGGAACGGTTAGAACGCTAATATCTGTGGACCCGGTATCGATATATCAGATATGCGGCGGTATCATAATACGCATTTCTGTTACCAACATCTGCCCTAGTCTTCCAGTTTAGGTTTTAAAAAAGTTGGATATGAACTTTCTTTGAACGCTGATAAATTGTCAATCAGTTGCGGATATGAATGTATTTTTCGACTTTGGTACAATGCACCTACAATAGTAACGAGACGCTGATATTCTACAACGTTTCCTTCAATTAAAAGCAGTTAAATTTGAGTATTAAGTTCTCGAAGTTTTGGATGGAATCCATACAATATTGATTACCGCCTATTTAACCGCTAATCCGGGAACTCGTGTGACGTCACACCCAACAAGCCATAGATTTCGTGCGTTTTGGTGGGCTTTAAAAAATTGAATCTTTAGCAATTATTTTAACCATGAAAACGAACTTTAAACATTTGAAAAAAAAACAGAAAAGTAAGTTAGGATGTCAACATTAAATTTTTTTTTTAATTAAATGGATTGGAGTTCTTTATTCCAAAAGGAACCTTTTTTTATCAGAAATTTCCGAAAAAAGCATAACTGAAATCTGAGACGATTCTTATTTTCATCGATGCTGAAGAATGAAATGAAAAAAATTCTTATTTTTGTCAACAGCATCAGAAATTCGGTTCTAAAGTAATTGGATAAATACCGGTTTAATTTCGGTCTCCGGTAACTGGAACCGCAGTGACAGACCATTTCTGACGTTACAACTCTAAAAACAATAAACAAGAAAAACGAATAAGTTTTCTTGCCATAGACCTTAACCATAGAACAAAAATTAGACAACAGCTACTACTGTCATTCGTTGTAAGTTGTCAAGCGAACGGACTCAAATATTTGAAAAATATTCTTCTATATTTTTTTGTTTTGTGATTTTCGCAAGAAATATTGAATTGAAAAGTATTGCGCTGTATGTAACAATGAGATTAATAACGTGTTAAGTGATTATAGTAAAGATTAAAGATGAATCAAGTTGACCGAGATTATGCGCTGGCTCTGCAGCTTCAAGAGCAATTTGATAAGAATGAAAGGAAAAATATTGTTGTGACTCCAGTCAAAAGTGTGCCAACACAACCAGAACAGCGCAAACCAAGCCTCGGCAGTTTGGGGAGTCCAACATGGGAACTTTCGGATCCAACTCCCAATGTTCATGCGTTGTTTCTGCAGTTTAACAAAACATTCTTTTGGGGGAAGCTGGCCAGTGTCGTGGTCCGGTGGAGCAAGAGGATGTACTCCTGCGCGGGAATTTGCCGGTTAGTAAATACGCCGATATTCTCTTTCCACTTTTGAAATACATTTTACTAACCTTCCTACTTGTATTAATCTTATTTTATAGAATATAAGGTGTGGATAAAAGAACGAATGACAATGGAAACAGAATGCTTGAAGTATGTTTAGAGTGGAACCTATTTGTATCAAATACCTTTTTCAATCATAATGGTATCCACCAATGTAAGTGAGAAAGAGGAAATGAGAGGTCAATGATTGATTTTGTGGTAATTGACTCTAGGTCGAGAGCCGTCACCGCAGACACGAGTTTTCAGAGGGACTGAGGTAGAAACCGACCATTTCCTGGTTGTGTCGAGAGTAAACCTCTTTTGCGGCTGGCGCTCTAAAGTGAAAACGGTGTCGACCCCAACTAGAGTCAAAATAGGAAAACTACAAAACGATAATGTAAGAAGTATTAAAATTGTGTACAGATGAGACTGAATGATTAGGTAATGGACGGTCTAAGCATAGACGAAACATGGGACCACATAAAAGTGAGCCTCTGTGAATCTGCTAGAGAGGTATGTCGAATAAGTATGCAAGGTAGGAAGAAAGATGAAGCATGGTGGGATGATGAGATTAAAGCACTGATCTCAGAGAAGAAGTAAGCGTGGTTATGTCTGATAGCGACTGGCAGTGGTTCTAGTGAAGAGAGGGATAGAGCGAAGGAAGTTTACAAGGGATGCTAGAAAATAGTACGAGGTGTGTTCAAAAGAAAAGGTGAGTTACGAATTTTTGCAGGCTGTGTACATTCGATTATCGATTTTTTTGTTGTTGTTATGTTGATACACATATGTTTATCATATGTTAGCATTATCAGCCATTTTGGATTAGTGGTTTGTTTTTGACAACTGGAAAGGTTAGTCACGTTTTTATGTGTTCTTCGATTTTTTACTTTTGAAAAAAATGGATCAAAGAATATGTATTAAATTTTGCGTTAAAAATGGAATAAAGTGCTCCAACGCACTTAAAATGTTGACTGTGGCATTCGGCGAGTCTACTTTATCTCAAAAAAGTGTTTATAAGTGGTACAAGCGCTTTACAGAAGGCCGAGAAGATGTTAATGACGATGAGCGTCCTGGAGTTGCAACCACGTCAACAAACGAAGAAAACATCGAAATAGTGAAGAAAATGGTTTGGAAAATCGTCGAATCGCTATTAGGGAAGTTGCAGAGGATGTTGGCATATCAATCGGCTCATGCCATGCAATTTTCTCGGATGTTTTGGGCATGAAACGTGTGGCAGCCAAGTTTGTTCCGAAATTGCTGAATTTTGAGCAAAAGCAACATCGCATTGGTATCGCTCAGGAGTTGTAGAATGACGTCAACGACGATCCAGATTTGCTCATAAGGGTCATAACTGGTGATGAAACGTGGGTATATAGTTATGACGTCGAAACCAAGGCCCAATCATCCCAATGGAAGCGGCCAGAAGAGCCAAGACCGAAAAAAGCACGCCAAGTTCGATCAAATGTGAAGGTTTTGCTCACTGTTTTCTTCGATTACAATGGCGTGGTGCATCATGCGTTCTTGCCAACAGGTCGTACGGTTAATAAGGAATACTACAAGGAAGTTATGCAACGTTTGCGTGAAGCAATACGGCTCAAACGATCGGAATTGTGGAAAAACAAATCATGGATTTTGCATCACGATAATTGCACCAGCTCACACATCAATGCTTGTTCGTGATTATTTGGCTCCCTGTGACTTTTTCCTATTCCCGAAACTGAAGAGACCAATGAAAGGAAAGAGTTTTGCCACAATTGATGAGATAAAGTCAGAATCGAAGAACGAGGTGATGGCCATACCGAAAAGTGCATTCCAGAAGTGCTTCGAGGATTGGAAGTAGCGCTGGCATAAGTGTATTCATTATATCTGAGGGGGATTACTTTGAAGGGGAGAAAATGGATATTGATGAATAAATAAATACTTTTCGAAAAAATTCAAAATTCGCCTTTTCTTTTGAACACACCTCGTACGTGATGAAGTGAAAGAACGAAAGAAACGCCTGGAAGAGGAAGAGGGGATCAAAATGACAAACCACTTCCAAGAAAATATTAAACTGTTTTGAAAGGAGGTCAAAGGGTCCCGGAATGGTCCAGAAAGTGGATGTGTGAAAGTGATAAAATCGAAAGATGGAAAAATGTTGACGAATGAGAAAGAAATAAAAGAGAGATGGATGGAATACTTTGAAGAGGTCTTCGAAAGCAACCCGAGTGATAGTGATTCCAGTGGCGAGTCAGGTATGAATGAATATGGGGTGAATGTTTCCAAAATTAGCATGGATGAAATTAAAAGATCAATTAAATCTATGAAGAATGGTAAGGCTGTTGGTTTCGACAATATTGCTGCTGAATACTTTAAAGGAAATAGCCGTATAATTCTCACATGGTTATGCAAACTTTTTAACCAGTGTTTAGAGGAGGGTTACACCCCATTAAATTGGGGAAGGGCTGTGATCATGCCTCTTTACAAAGGTAAAAAGGGTCACGCATGGAATGTGGAAATTACAGGGCTATTAGTCTGCCAAGTTCAGTTGGAAAGCTGTATGGTAGGATATTGATTGAAAGAGTACAAATGAAAACAAAGGATAAAATATGGGATGTGCAAGGTGCATTTACGAGTGGAAGGGGGTGCATGGATCAGATTTTCTCGTTGCGTATGCTCACAGAGAAGTTTCTGGCAAAAAAACAGGAACTTTTCTGTGCTTTTGTAGATCTACAAAAAGCATACGACAGAGTTGACAGAAAAAAAGTTATGGAAGATGTTGTCTAAGAATGGTGTGAATTCAAATCTTATACAGGCAATCGCATCTCTGTATGAGGGAAGCGTTGCATGTGTTAGGGCAAACGGTGATTTTACGGGGTGGTTTGACATCACAAAAGGTGTTAAGCAAGGCTGCGTAATGTCACCGTGGTTATTCAATCTATACATGGATAATTGTATGCAAGAATTGAAAGAGGTGGGCTCGGGCGCGAAAATGAGTAGTCTGCAAGTATGTTGCCTGTTGTATGCTGATGATGCGGTGTTGATTGCTAACAGTATGGAAGATCTACAGTCCCTCATATCTAGCATGAACAAAGTATGTATGTAGAATGAGAATGTAAATAAGTTCAAAGTCATGATGTTTGAAAGAGAGAGTATGAAAACAGTGTGCAATATAGTTGTGAATGATGAATACTTGGAGCAGGTCGATGAGTTTGTGTATTTGGGAAGTATGTTTACGAGAAATGGAAAGACTGATCGGGATATTGAAAGAAGGGTGAATGCAAGAAACTCCATTAACGGAGGACTGAACGCGGTTGGCGCAAACAAAAAGTTGTCCAAAGAAGCGAAACTAGCAATCCACAATGGAGTGCTGATACCAACCCTGATGTATGGCAGTGAGGCATGGAACTGGCAGAGGAAGGATGAAAGTAGACTGAATGCTGTAGAAATGAGATCTCTGAGACGAATGTGTGGTAAAACCATGTATGATCGAGTGAAAAATGTTGAGATTCGTAAAGAATGCAAGGCTGATGTAAGCGTAGTGAGCAAGATTAAGAAAGGGACGCTTAGATGGTTTGGGCATGTAGAGCGAATGAACGAAGAGTGGAGTGTAAGGAGAATATATGATGCGAATATGAATGGAAGAAACCCGGGACGCCCGAGGAAGAAATGGCACGATCAAGTGAATCAAATACACGAGTCGGGCCATGTCAGAAGTCGGAATAACAGAAGAGAATGTATGAGGCGTTGTATGAATGTGAATGAAGCAAGAAGTGTATGCCAAGATCGAGTTGTTTGGCGGTGCGTCCTCTCTGCCTACCCCTGCGGCGAAACGGCGTGATGGTTACTTAGTTACCTAGCATAATATTGCTTATACTATTCGTCTGACGTTATGAGATTTTTGATTTTAAAAAATTACAGCAGCGTAAGATGTCTATTCTCGAAATTGTCAAAAGTGTAGACTGTACACATTGTAAAAGTGGAATATAACAATGAATAATAATATGCTAATTAACCCTTTTTTGACCTTCGCCATTTTTCAGCTTAAAAAACTAAATGTTTCACAAATTAATTTAATTTGGATTACACTGGGTTTCTCTAGTGGACTTTCCTTATTACATTGTTTCCTATAGTCATTGTCTTTTATGTTATATCAAAGATTGCGCCACAGATTAGCACTATGAGACGTTTAGCACAGCCTTGGTGCACCAATCGATCGACGCTCTGAGGCTAAGAGAGTTCATTATTTAACATTAAAATTATACAAAAATTTCATGTTCTAGGTACGAGGGTAGGGGCGGTTTCTGCGACATTGCCCTTAGTGAGCCGCTGCTTAAGTTGAGACCTAGGAAAGACCTGATAGAGACCCTGCTCCACGAGATGATACACGCTTATCTCTTCCTGACAGACCGTGACAGAGATCGAGATGGCCACGGACCAAACTTTCAACAACACATGCATCGTCTGAACAAAGCTTGCAATATTAATATCAGCATTTATCACGATTTTCATGATGAGGTAAGTTATCCAATTTATAATAATTTGCTTTAATGTTGTCCTGATGATGGAACGGTACATCCGAAACTGGTTGATCGATATATTAAAATAAAGTGGTTTAAAACAAATTCATCAGAATAATTATTTTGTTGTAAACCACTTTATATAAGCAAACAAATAAACTAACAAATCCACTTTTCCAAAGGATTTTTTTTTCAAACTGAGCTTTTTTTGTCATGAGTATGCATAATCATTTCTTGGAAAAATAATTGTTTGCAAAGCTATTTTCTAAATTGCATGTATTGGCAAGAAAAAGTTACCGTTGTTTAAATGTTTTTTTTATTGGTGATAAAATGCTAATATTTTATTGTTTGTATTGCAGGTACGCATTTACAAAACTCACTGGTGGAGATGTAATGGGCCTTGTCAGAAACAAAAGCCTTTCTTTGGTATGGTCCGTCGGTCCAGCAACCGCGCCCCTGGACACAATGACTTCTGGTGGGCGGGGCACCAACGGATGTGCGGAGGTACCTTCATAAAGATCAAAGAGCCCGAGAAGAAAATCAAACCCATCACCAAAGCTATTAAACCAATTAAAGATGTTACCAATATCCCAGACATTAGAAACTATATCAATGCTTCAAAAGACGCAAGGGATAAAAGACGCACCCTGGGAGGTATTCCATCTGGCACTTCTACTAATCCTACTGTTGACAAAAAAACAGCAATACCAAATAATAATACAAGACAGTCTTTAGGTACCTTTAATTCTGACACTAAAAACATCGGAGAGATATCAAATAAAACACCTCTGCCAAGTTTACAGGGTAAAAAAGATTTATCAACCATAAATAGTGATTTTAAGCCTAAAATTAAAGAAACTGTTAAATTCAAATCGTTCAAACTTCCTATTGAAATATCAGATGATGATGATGATGATGAGGAAATATTCAAGACAAGAGATAAGGTTCGAAATGTTTGGTCTAAAAAATTTGTAACAACGAACACAAATAAACGTCCAATTGAAATGGAAGCTAATGATATTAAACCAAGCAAGATAATCAAGTTGGAAAATATTGAAGACCTTCATCCAGAAATAGAATCTAACAATAATTTGAACAAAATTATAAAGCTTGACGATGATGAATGGTTCGCACCAAAAATAGAATCTAACAATGATTGGAAACCAATTAATCGCATGCAGATTGAGAGTATTGCAGGGTCTTCCTCCACCCCTATTCAGAAACCTTGGATCACAGAAAACTCCGGAAGCCTTTCGTTATTTCACAGCCTTTCTCCAGAAATGATTAAATTCTCCAATGATCAACTGATGGAAATTTATGGCAGAGATTTTACCCTTAGACCTAGTCATTTTAAAAGGTCCTCGAAGGATACTGAAAGATGGTTAAAAGGATCGCAAATTGAGGAAATGTGTACATCTAAATGTCCTCTATGTAACAAACCATACATCAAATCACTGATAGATATTCACATCAAGGATTGTATTGGATGTTTTGACTTAGACAATGATGTGCCAGAACCTTCAATGACTTATGTAGACCTGACATATTTTGGCGAAGGTAGCTCGAAGCCTCAACAGAAATTCAGCGGTTCGGGATCCATATTAATTGATCTGACTGAATTTGATAGGTCCACTGATGATCAGAAGCCAGGCACCAGCGGAATAAAAAAAGAAAAATCACCCAAAAGCGTCAATCTATGTGACTTATGGATAGATGATTCTGTGCTAGGGAGTACAAGTGCTAAATCATCTTCAATAAATGATTGGTTAGATGATTCTGTCTTAGGAAGTGCTGACTTACCAGGTGTTGATTTGTCTTCAATAAAAGATGAATTAGTACCTGAAGATTATTGTGAGTGCCCCATTTGTAATAAGCCCATAAGTAGAAGTGAGCACAATGAACATTTAGAAGATTGTGTTTCCAAAAATTTTATCGGCGAGGATGAAATTTTTGATATGACAAGTGATTCAAAGCAGTCACAAGAGACCAATGATGATGATGATACGGAAGAAACCACTGGTACTAAATATCCCTGTCCGTGTTGTTTCCTTTTAATCGAAGAAGCTGAGATGAATGTTCATTTAGATTCATGCCTTTTGTAAATGTTTTTGAATGTTTATAAATTCCTGTGATATCATTTTTAGTCAGAAAACTATTTAAAATTAGCTTTCTAACCTGTATGTACGTACATATATACTTATATTATTAATGCTATTGTACTTAAGAAGTATGACAGTTACAAATAAGTAAGAATTGCTGATATTTTGCTCTGAGAGTGTTTATTTTGGTTTTACAGTGAAACTTTCTTAAGAAGTTTTCCAAACCGGATAAAAAAACACTTCTTATGTGGGATAAATTGGGCCATTTTCCAAATTCGGTCTTCAAGAGACCGACAAAACCAAACTTCTTAAGCATGAAAACTTCGTAAGTGGAAAGTTGTTAAGCGAGTTTCACCGCATATAAATGTATCGTATGAAAGACCCAAACTGAGACTTGCTAATAATTGTAATGATTCAATTGAACTGATTCTAGACTAGGTGAAGTAAATTTTAATTTTCTTGTTTTTTTATTTGAAATATCAAAATTTTAGATTTCTGGGATAATATCTGAGAAACTCTGGTTTATTATGTACCTCTACTTTAGATTAGGAAGAGTTAACGTTAGTACTGATAAAGAAATGGGGGGATTGATCATACTGTAAAGACTTTGCCTGGATTTAATTTACAACCTGGTTTCTAGCTACATGAGCCTTATGCAGACCCATCTAGCTTGCTTGACCTCCGGTGTGCTGGAGATGCCTATCAGCATCGTAAGATTTGTGCCCGTCATATGTCGGAGATGCCTGTCGGCACTGACATCTGGCATTGTCTTTTCATGGATTTTTATACTTCCAAACCTGTTGGTATCATATTTAAATTAACCGTATTCGCTTTCCTACAAAATAACCAACCAAGCATTGTTTGAAGTTCGGCACAAGTCACGTAATAATTATTTGAAATTTGTGCACGCCGTAATGGTGAAAACAAAAAATATACTAAACTGAAAAACCACTTATACTAAACATGCAATTTTAATAAATACTTGAACACAATATTATGTAATAAATTAATAAGAATAACTTTGTTTACACCCTTCTTTTAATATATAAATATCAATATGTTTCGTAAACAAAGCTTTCCTCATCAGGATAAACAGTATACAAATTATAATAATACAATATTATCTGATAAGAAGGTACAATTTACAAAAACATCATTTTGTAAAACAAAATTACAGTCAGCAAGCGTACGGCACACAGAACGCCCTTTACACTGTTTTTTTGTATAAAGTTTTGCGGGAATCGGGTATTCCAAGAGTTAAAGCGTGTTATGAAAGCAAGAAGACTTAAAATGATTGAAGTTAATTATATTTTGTAGCTTGTCTGTGAAGAGTCAGTAAAAGTCAGTGTAAAGTGAAAATAGACCTAAATTCATTTTACTTAGGATTCTGTATTTGCTGTGTTTTTTTTATTATTATTATTGTCAATAATAGTTTTTTTGATTTCTTTCCGGAAAACTAGTCATAAAATACTGGTATTTAATATTACATATTCACAGTGGCGGCTCGTGACTTTTGAGTGAGCTAGAGCGCTCAAAAGTCACGGCCACATATTCATATTTTTGTGTTTCTTATAATATTATTTGTTGCCATTCATATTTTTATAATGTAGATATAAAAATCACATATCGTGTAAGGATATTATTAGCAATTTATTTTAGTTTATTGTTCCTGTTATCCTCGATGGTTGTACATATTTTTGGTGAACTATTTGTATGCAGCATTATGTTGTTTCTTATTTATTCAATAAATGTGATTTCATTCCATTCCCTTGGCTGTTATTCTTATGAGTTCATTTTGGTAAATCGTGAATTTTAGATTGGTAGCCTCCATACCGTAGTGGTCTATGTATTTGATTTTGTCAGGAGAATGTGAGGTTGATTCCTGCCGCAGCGCAAAAATGTGTTGAAATCATTGTTATGTATGTAAATAGAGTAGATAGCAGTGGCGGCTCGTGACTTTTGAGTGAGCTAGAGTGCTAAGATTGAAAAATACAAGATTATTGATATTGTTGAAGCTGAAAATGATTTTTTTTTTTTCAAAATTTCAATTTAAAAAAAAAAAAATTCAATTTAAAAAAAAAAAAAATCATTTTCAGCTTCAACAATATCAATAACGTCGTATTTTTCAATCTTAGAACTCTAGCCCACTCAAAAGTCACGAGCCGCCACTGGTAGATAGTATACATAATGACTTTAAATCGTGTTTCATTCTGTTGTCGGGAGACATACGGCGCAGAAACTAGCTGAACTCCAATAATGTGAAGCTATCTATGAGCGTCTAGCTCTAGTACCATGTCATCTAATTAAATACATATACATATGTATACATCAACAGTTGAAAGGATTTTTCATTTTGTATATATGTGCGCTGCCTGTCAACGTGTTACGGCCTTGTAGGTTTAATTATTATTATTGAAATTAGGATATTGCCTTTACAGCTAGCATAAAGATCATTGATGAATAAATAAATATGTACACTCAATTAACAGGTCTGCTAGCACAAGATTTTTAAAACTTAACATTTTCATTGCATTACAAAAAATGGTTGCACCATGCCTTTTGACAGTTATAACTGGATTATTTGCGCATCATATAATATGGACAGTCAACTTTGGAAGAACTTAGTTGACCTTTGCAGGAAGGATGAAAATATTTTAATGTTGTACTCCGTAATGCATACATACATATATAGTTGTTTTTTTAACAAATCAATACTTGTACTCACATCAATTAATGGCTTGAATAGTTCCCTCTCCTCATCGGATAAATAATTGATAAGTCGGTTATATCCTTTCACAATTGCCAGGACACTTTCATAGACATAAATGATATCTTTGGCCTTCACAAAAATCTTGAATGGAAGTGAAAAATGAATACATATCATAATCTATATAAAGTGTACAAGTGTAAAGTGTGTTTTGTTATTTGGATATGCATAGTAATTAGTAAAAGGAAGATAAATATTCTTACCGGTTTAAAATCTGCTGGAATTTCCCACTCAAGATTTTGCCAATGCCAGGCCTCGCTCAACTGTCTGTAAATGTTTCTGGAACAATCAATATAAAATAAATTAAGTCATATCTATGTATGTACATATATATTATGTTACGAACATGCTCTACAATTTCTATCCCTGAATTAAGTTCTTATGGGATAAATAAAAGTGCTGATGTTGTATTATTTATGTTTTTCAAACTACCAAAGTAAACTCACCTATCTATATTGCACTCAAGAAGAAACTTTCTGGATCGACTTTCACAAATAAGATTTCTATTCAAACCCGCACCAATGTTTTCGTCAACAGTTAGCTGTAAGTTAAACCATTTTAATATTAAAAATTTTGTGTCTCGGAACCCTCATGGACCTTCAATTTTGACAAATATTGCAGATTTCAAATCACTGATCCAAATTCTAATATTGAGGGAACAAGTAAAAAATATATGTAGATTATGTTCGTAAATCATACCGTCCAAGATGTCCAAATATTTTTGATGGTCAAATCAATAGCTTGGATCAGCAACTCATATTTATAAAGGTAATCAGTTGAGTTACTGCAAGTCATCATCCAATGGGCTGAATCCATCACCTGATCAAACAATGTCCCATGTTTTGTTAAATTCTCACTCAAATTTCTGCCATTAAATTAATCTTTCAATAGCTCATAACTCTAATAGGAATGGAGCTTCTAAGCAAATTATATATATGGAGAGAAGCCACAATAGAAGCTTTCAAAGGTCGATTTTTTTAATTGGCCCCTTTTACTTTAAGTCTGACAAAGTCAATAAAATGTGTCCACTCACTTACATTTACTGGAAAATACATATTAGTATAATTAAATGAAGGGCACTGGAATAGTATCAATTACTTATGGAAACATCCAGATGGCACAAAGGTCAAAAAAGCACTATGGTCAAAATGCATATTTTACAATATTCAGAAAAGGTACTTTTGAAGAAGAGATGATTTCGGATCATATTCTAAGGTAAGTTACTATTCGATCTTGTTATTTTTTAACACTTCGTAAGCGAGGTGTAATACGGAACTCCAGTGAAAAATATTATGACTTTAAAAATATATATTCATATAGATCAGCAAACGCCGATTCTGAATATACTCGTTCAACTTTTATTATATATATGTAGAATTTATGAATCTTTATTTAAAAGTGCATAAATAATCATCTCATCAAAACACCTTGTTATATTGGTACCATTGTATTTGGTATCTGATGTCACGTGTGTATTCTGTTTTTGGATTAGTATGGAAATTTTTATTTTTCGATTCTGTTTTGTAAGTTTGAACATCATTATAACTAACTAACTAACTAACTAACCATCACGCCGTTTCCCCGCAGGGGTAGGCAGAGAGGACGGACCGCCAAACAACTCGATCTTGGCATACACTTCTTTGCTTCATTCACATTCATACAACGCCTCATACATTCTCTTCTGTTATTCCGACTTCTGACATGGCCCGACTCGAGTATTTGATTCACTTGATCGTGCCATGTCTTCCTCGGGCGTCCCCGGGCTCTTCTTCCATTCACATTTGCGTCATATATTCTCCTTCATTATTGATAAAAAAAATTGGACTGGAGTTCCTCTTATTGTCAAAAAATGTTTTTTTTTTTTTTTAATTAAACTATGAAAATTTTGTTTGCAACTTGGATCATAGAACAAAACAAAATGGCATTGGGGTGTTCGAACTCATAGTGAGTTCAAAATTTGAACATTTTGCAACTAATGTCGGATGTTCCATTTTGTTCCCAGTACGTTTAATTTTTTAAACATAAATTCGCACCCTCCGCTGACCTCGGAGGTAAAGTTGAAGTATACCACATTGTTATTGTTAAAAAACTACATTTTAGTGTCTTTAATTCGACTCTGTAACCCACTCTACCACTGAGGTAATGCGTAATAATGAAACATACCTACATGCATAATATGCTCGAAAATTGTATAGTTAATAAATAAATTAAAATAACAATGGTAGTAATAAAAATTTCTAACTAAATAAATAATATACCTGCACATAAGCACAGCTTTTTATTTGAGTACATCTTTAAATGGTCAATATAGATACAAAAGCACATAATGTGCATATTATAAAAATGAATTGTTACAAAATCTACACATGAATCTGTATCAATAATATATATTTTTTTGAATAAATGATTATAATTTCTTCAAACGATTGGTTTGCACTTTGTGGCTTCATTAACAAATGAATTAAATAATATACTTTGTATTCACCACTTTATTAATATAAATAAATCTACATGCTTCGAAAGCATGCTTTCTTCATTTGATGAACTAAACAATTTCATTACTATGAAAACACCGATTTTGAAAAATTCTAGAAAATTCTGATGTGAGATAGGCTTGACTAAAAAATTTCGTTCGATGAAGAAAGCATCGCTTTCGAAACATGTAGATATCTTTATATTAATATAGTGGTGAATACAAAGTATATTATTTAATTCATTTATGAATGATTATAATTTTGAACAAAAAACAATTTTTATACTAAATCAACATAAAAACTATGCAGAAGATATGTGCACTTGCAAAAAAAAATATTTATGAGTTTTTTCATCAAATTTTGTAGTCAAGCCTAATCTCACATCAGAATTTTCTACAATTTTTCAAAATCGGTGTTGCCATAGTAATGAAATTGTCAGGTTCCACTTTACTCAATTCCAACATTTTATTTTAAAATTAAACGCTCTAGTTAAAGTATATTTCAAAGTCTGCTATGACTACTGCATGTTGATTTTTAAAGTAAAACTTAGTTGCCTACCTTTTTCACGTAGGCCATCCTGTCTTTCCTCAAGTACAGCATGATGGCTTGCCCTGCATACTGCGGGGAACCGGCCGGATGTCTGTTTCTCTCTTCAACAATTTTTTGTTTTATCTCCTCTATTTCGTTTCCGAATATATCCCACACCTACAAATAAAGTAAACAAAAATAATTCTGTGTCTTTTGCCCCTTTGTAGACTTAGATGTGTGACTTTGTAGATCCCTTGGTTATATGTACTCGTATATATAAACTTATCTCCGATCTGCCAGTAAACCTCGAATATCAGGTTCAAATGTATGACACCCACTGTGCTAATTTATTGATGTATAAAGTGATACAAATACACTTGTCAAGACCTTTTCGCTAGGGCCTGATTGAATGAAGCTGTCGGGAATCGGATGAAATGACTGTATTATTTTATTTTTTAAATTTTATAATAACTATTATCATTCAATTTAAAAATCAATTTTTTTGTATAAAAAAAGTTCTGCTAGATAACAGTATTATAATATAATAATAGTATATTAAAATGAAACCCTTCTTGCCTCTGTAGTTTTTTCTTCGAACACCCTCTTTAGATTAACTCTCTTATTGTAATAAAACATGGCGCATAGAACTCTGACTCCTTCTTCTACATTGTTAATAGTTTTGAACACAGAATTCACCAAATTTTCTATCAACACCTGTAAAGATAAAACATGTGTTATTATACAGTACTTCAGAAAAATCATAATATACCATGGACTACGTAATAATTTATTTTGCTTGAAATCACCTCAATGTGTTGGAGTGAATTCCTGAACTCGAGTATTATATCATACCAGCTGACGTCATGTACATTAAGGATACTTTCTTGCTTTTTCTCTATTATTGAAAGGGCGTTTTTAAAGAGTTGTTCAGTTTTGCTGCAAATTTTCTCAAATTCTTCGCCTTTTGTTCCACCAAAACGAGGCGTTGTTATATTTTCTTCTTCGTCAATACTATAAATTTTATTATTGTTGTTGTTTAATTCGTAAAACTACATTGAATATATTTTTTTTTTAAATTTTAAGTAGATAAATCTAATTTATTAATGATATGATTAAATTCTGGGAGTATTTTAGTTTTTATTATTGTGCCAGCTGTTTCAGCATTCAAAGTTGAAAACAGTTTGAAAATGGGTTTGAACGCCGAAACAGCTGACACAATAATAAAAACTAAAATACTTCCAGAACTAATAAAATTATTAATTAATTTGATTTACTTTAAATTTAAATAAAAATAAACTATTAATTTTACTAAGAATCTAAAAAAATAATTCAACATGTGCATATTAGATAATATTTTTTTAGCGACAAAGAACAAACTTACCGTCCAAATATGATCATTCCATTGCAAATATCTAATACATCTACACACCGCTGCACAAATGAATCTATATTGTTGAAGATGATGTCATTATCAAGTTCCCAAGTGCCCGGGTTCATGTGATTGTGGGTATCGGCAACTGCGTCATAAATTTCCTTATATTTGTGGCAGCAGTCGATGCACTTTCCTAAAGAATCCATTGTTTTCCTTGTTTTACCACTAAATAACGTCTTGAGATCGATCGATATAGAGCACTGAATGATGACCTGATTACTCAGAGAATTGAATAGATTAGTCAATCTTTCAGCTGTATTGTAAAATGGAGACTCCATCCATATATATCTGATAGTATTTAAGATTTTGGAAATATGATTAGAAATGTCTCCCGGACACGTTGCATTTTCCATAGTATCGCACGGCCCCCTTATGAGTTGCAGATATTCAATGTTTGATTTAGTTTCAACTATGCTCTCGTCTATTTCTTCACACAGTTTCAGAAAATGTTTGATGTACGATGAATGTGTAGTCACCAAAATGTCTACAATTCGTCGGACATTAGGATTTTGAATTTGATAATGTACACCACTTAAATTTTCATCTGGAAAAGTTAGTAAATATTATATAAATATCTCACAAAGTTAATTACTCTATTATTTCAAGGTTGGTGAAGTTTTTAGCAGAAAAGACTCCCTATGCAGCACAGACTTTTCAAATATGTAGAATACTCCAGACTAAGAATTATCAAAGACTCAACAGAATTCAGAACTAAACTTAAAACACATCTTTTCAGACAATCGTATCCATAAATTCACCTGTAAATTGCTCAGCTAGGCTGGCCGGTTAGTACTTACCTAAAGTCATTAAATAAAATAAAATAAAAACATAATTAAAAATTCACGCATCGGTGCGCAAATGCGTCCACAGCCCGCAACACTGTAAACAACCAAAGTGTAAAATAAAAATAAAAATAAATAAATAAAAACGTTAATATTTATTAAAAGCTTCTTACGCTGTGTAAGGTAATTTTATAGATATTTTCGAGTCCTAAAATTCATTTTATGAATACTTTCCAGTCCTAAAATTAATACCAATAATTCAATAAATACCAACTCTTCTTGTGCCACCGATCATCTAATAAATGTAACATCAATAGAAAAGGAGAAACAAATAACCATGTAAAACTATCATCTCTATAATTAAATTTTTCTAAAACTGTTCATCTGAAGCGACCTGCCAGGTAAGTATGTTTTTCTGTATCTGTCTGTACATAATTAGTTAAGAAATATTTGTACAGCGTCCTTGAGGTGATTTTTCACAAAAACGGCGCTACACAAGTCATCCAACTATTATTATTATTAAGCTAATTTCCAGTTGCAAGCAATACCTCAGTACATACATAGTAACATTAATGTCTATTTTTTAAATTGACAACATCGGAATAACATTATTCAGGTACCACCGAAGGTCAGCCACGTATATTCCAGCAAAAGTGATGCTAGCCTAATGGGTTATCATATACATTTTATTCACTGTGACATTGGATAGACTGATAATTTTATATGATATGAAAAACTCACATCTGTAGCACCAAAAATCTATCTGATCTGATGGACACAGCAAAGTGGTTTGTGCATTATTAGTCTGATCTTCTATGCAGGACTTCAAGCGATGTGTCCAGTAGACTACCACCTCCTCGAGGCGAGCCACATACTCCTTCTTGATACTGGCTTCCTCCACTGACATGGTCAGGCCTTCTCTTGGGACATATATGACTGTCATGCCTTGCATCTTGTAGTGGAAATTAGTCAACTTTGCCAGAAACATGTGCATCTGAGTACAAAATTCACTTTTTACATCTATGCTTAGATTTAAGGAAATATTGGCAGATTGAAAGTGGATTTCTTTGAATAATTAAAAAATAACGGAAATTCACAAACAATACTTTGAGTCACAATGTAAGTAGATAATACAAGCAAAATTTGCTAGGGCCTAATAATCCTCACTTTCAGTAAGAGCAGTCATAATTTTAACCAATATTTTGGCAGTACACAAATCCTGAATCCTTGAAAATGGTTTCATCTTTTACGGGAAACAAACTTCTTCGTACGTAACAGATAATATTGACAAATTAATAATACTGCGCCTTTTGATAGTGTGGTGAACGTATGTCCAAGAATGTGAAAGGGACAACCGACTACGAAAGAGATAGAACGATTCAAAGTCAATATATAAGAAAGAAAGGTTGTCTCACGTGTACTTCATTTCATAGACTAGACCTTGTAACAGAGCAACAATAAATACTGTAAAGATAGACATTTTATATTGTCATTGACATAGAGGTCATCAGAGGTAGGATATCTTCCACGGAAAGGCGGGGAAGAACATCACAGTTGAATTGCCAAAAGGATATCTTGCTCTTCAGGAGGGGAAGAACATCACCAGCAGACGAAGCAGTAGCAATCGCCAAAATTATGATTGTTGTTACAAGGTACTGGAGCAAACACGGGAAGGCACGTGAAGCGGGGAACCAGGAAGGAAGACCTAGGATCTAAACTTCATTCGGAAAGACGGATGAAGAAATGCGTGGAAGATTACAGCTGGGCGGAGTCAACAAGTCAAAAGATAAGTTGTGTTTTCTTATAATTTTATCTGTGTAAAAAAATGGAATCGATGGATTTGCCGCGTTACTATCATTTGCATGACAAGCTGGAGACATTCGCGCTTCAGTTTGAGCAATTCTTGATTGTCAAAGATGACAAAATCAAACATAAAAGACAATATTAATTTCGCATTACTATTGAATTGTTAACAAATTTGTGTTCACATAGAGGTCATCACAAATAGTTATGTGGATATTCAGCGTCAGAGCTCACCCATTTATTTTGCACCCCACAGAGTTGTTACTGTGACGAATGAATGGATTTCTGCCAAACTAATTCCTCAACTAACTTCAATAACATAAATTCAAAGGATACTTTCAGGCCAGTTGGTCACTGAAAAGAACACAGGAGCATAAACCAGTTCCAGCATCTTCAAAAGCGATCCTTCAACAGTCTCCACAAATGTGCCAAATGTGACTTCATCGTGAAACCCATCTACTGTAAAAATCATATCAGGTTCTCTTAAAAAATATGTCAAGTCATAAACAGGCATGGTTGGAATGCCAAGTGATACTGTAAGCTTGTCATCGTCAAAGAAGATAGTAATTATTGGGTGCATTGGTTCCATCATAAACTCTTTAATAACAGTGTAGCATTCCTCGTTCCAGTCATCCTCCCAAAGACCATAGAGTGTTGTCATTTTTTTGATAAACCCCACCAGTTTATTGAGGTCATCTTCCAAATATGTTGGCTTTGCCGGTGACAATGTTTCAAACTCAGCATGTGCAAGTCTTTCTTTTTCTGAAATGGATGAAATATTTGAGTTAGTACCTTACTTATAAAAATGTAAGTAGATACAGTCTGACATTTTGTAGTAGATAAAAAAATGAGGACCCAGCGATCGTTTAAAATGTTCTAAATGACACCACCAAGATGAATCATAGGATAATTATTCTATGTTTAAAAAAACACAATGGTCTAAAGTGCATGTTTTTTACTTTTACCATCTGGTATCCAAAAATTAGAGGTACTTTCCGAAAGGAGATGAATCTACATCACATTTTAAGGATGCTTTTTATTTAACGCTTTGCAAGGAAGACAATTACATTGAAAATGTGATTTTTTGTATTTCTGAAATTTATGTCTCAAAATAAACATGTATAGATAAGATGTTAGATAAATAATTTTAAAAAAAAAACCTAACAAAATCAAATTCGCATATCAAAATATAAATAAAAAAAACGTAAAAGAAGAAATTATGATGTTTCGCATTGTTTCTTTAAAATGAACTCTCAAATTCAAATGTGGAAAAATTTTAATGCGAGAAACAAAATTTCAAAGACATAGTTTGCAGCTTGGTATTGCAATAGTAATGAAAAGATGTAGTTTCGCTCTATTATATGTCTAAAATTTATTGCCAACCTGTAGGTAACATTATTTTACTTTTTTTTGCATGTTTTTTGTAACTTTCACGTGACAGGCAATAGTTAATTCTATAGATCATCCGCGCCGGACCCAACGTGTACACCCAATGTGTAGAGATAGAGTGGAGGAAGTCGAATGCTAGCCACCAGACGCTTCGACTTGCCAGTGTGTTGATTGACTTTGCTCTGTGAACACGTAGGCATCGTGCTGCCCACAAACGTGTCATAGTTCCGTATCTTTCAAAATTTCAACAGATCGGATTAGGATTGACTTTATTGACGGCCTCCGTGGTTGAGTGATTACGAACCTTGCCTTCGGATCCGGAAGTCGCAGGTTCAAATCAGGGCATGCCCCATTAAATTTAATTTGATTAATTTGTGTTATTTCCTTAGAATAACAATAAATATATATATATATATATAGGCATATTATTATTCTAAGGTTATTTCACAATTTATTCATAAAATACAATATAGTATATTTGCAACACATTACAGAGTGATAGATTCTTTCAGTGTCGTCTTGATGAAAGACCACCATTCAGAATCAAAACATTGCTTGAAATGGCTTTAGCCGTATTTGGTGACCAGATCTGAATATTCAGGTACTTCCCCACCTTCCTCTACCCCAGCTCCTTCCTCTCCTCACTACCTTCAGCCTCACAACGTACCCTATTTGGGGATACCAGACTCAACTGGCTCCAAACGAATATTGAAAAAATGTACAGTTCACAATAATCCAATTCGTAAAATAACATATTGAGCAAGGGGGTTAATGGAAGGGCGTAAATAGTTTAGCCACAAAAAATCCAATTAAAAATATTGCGCATACTCACTTATGCCAGCAATTGGAAAACGAAAACTGCCAATTTTTACTCACTCAAGATGGAAAAAAATCTGAAAGTATGTGTTTTTAAATATGCATACGGCACAAAACGGTTTAGTAAGATTATAAAAATAGTAACAAATAATAACATAGGTAATAATAGTAGGCGTAGGAAAAAAGTTTATTCCCCCTTCGGGGAATAAATAATAAAATGTTAAAAAGCTTATTATTTCTTTTTCTCAAGGCGAAAAATCTCAGCCCAAACTCATTTTTATTTTCCCAAGATGTCACTTTTAATCGTTTTTAATAAAAAAATATTTTTTTTATAAGGTTAACTTTTGTATTTTTCCGCTAAAAAATCATAATTTCGTCAAACAAGAAACGTCAGATTATCGATTATCACAGTTGGTAAATATGGTTTTACCGAACTTATAAACAAACGGTTCTGTAAATTTGATATATCCTTTTGTAATACCTAAAATAAATGACCAAATTCACCGAAATACTTTTCTAAAATGTGCATTTCAGGTAATAAAAATTCCCAGACTAGACCGGCCATAAAATAAATTAGCACAAAGGCTAGCCGAACCTATTGTTAGAAAAATTTTAACTACTACATCGTAAAATAAAATAACCTTAATTACTATTTTAGAAAGTCGGCAATTCCTTTGAGATTTTATGGGACGGCAATAAACACCTCAAAGGAATTGAGCCGCCCGACGGAACGGCCCGCTGAACAATGCGGGTGATAAAAGAATACCTACAGCTAGACAACAAACAGAGGGCTCTAGGAGACAGTCGGTTGCAATAGTCCGCCCAGGACGGACAGTCGGTTGCAGTAGTCCGCCCAGGACACACAGTCAGGTGAAACCTTCCGCCCAGGAAGGTTCCTATTCTCGCTCCTTGGAGAGGCCGCCCAGGTCCTCTGACGACGAGGGAATTTTACGCTTCCATCCCTGAAGGAAGTAACTGATCTTCGCCCTTCGGAGATCAAACATCGGAGACCGCCCAGGCCTCTGATTATCGACGCGTTGTACCTACTCCCGATCCGGAGGTACATGAATACCTAGTGCGAACGCGAGGACTCTGCATACAAAGCAGCCACTGGACCCAGGACAGCCATCACAAAAAGGGAAGTGCCTCTGACTAATGATAATTCCTCCATCCTGTCAGCCAGTGAACCTCTAATTTTAAGAATACAACCTTTTATGTAGATTTAACGAAGTAATTAGTTAATTTTAAGTACAAAGACTTTACAAGTAGATTTAAGTAATTGCCTATCTAGTTTTATTGAAATTATTATGTCTAATTAAGATTAACTCTAGTTTTAAGACTAAACCCACAACTATCAAAATAAATTACTTGTAACTACTGAGATTGCTTTTCTGTTCCTCACCTTTTTGCGTTATTCCTAGAATTATACCTACTGCTCTACCCACCGTCATATCAAATTCCTCAAAAAGGATCAGTATACTGTAAACCTGGCCATCGTAATAGAGAATAGACGAGATCTTGAAAAATACGAACATAGATATACCATTCACAATACGAATTTCAGCGGGGGCCGGGGATTGCCCAAAATTGAACATTGATGGGAAGACCCGATTACGAGCCGAGCGTTTCACACGATTATTGATTCGAAATTCAAACCACCTGATAAGACGCTAATTAATGCAGTGGGTTATAATTAGAGGAATAACGCAAAAAGGTTAGGAACTGAAAAGAAATTTATGTATTTACTATAAGGCATTTATTGTTATAATCGTGGGGTTAGTCTTAAACTAAAGTTAATATTAATTAAGTATAAAATATCATTAAAATTAGAGTTAAGTACTTAATTCTACGGTTCTTAAAACTAGAGATTCACTGGCTTAATTCTACGATTCTTAAAGTTAGAGATTCACTTGGCTTAATTATACGGGAATGTTTAGTTATCCTACGTAAAAGTCTTTACGAGAGTATTCACAGGGTGACAGGGTGGGAGAATTATATGGTATGAGAGTTCAGAGGCACTTGTCTTTACTGATGGCTATACAGGGTCCAGAGAGATCGGCTGGGTATGCAGAGTTCTCGCGATCGCACTAGGTATCCAAGTACCTCCGGATCGGGAGTAGGTACAAACGCGGCGATCAGTAACTTCCTGGGCAGAAGCGGGGGGGTCAACTCCCGGTGCAGAGCCTGGGCGACTTCTACGGTAGATCGCCGAAGGGCGAAGACTAGACTTCCTGCTGGGATGGAAGAGTAACACTCACTGTCGTCAGAGGACATGGGCGGCCTCTCCGAGGGTCGAGAATAGGTACCTTCCCTGGGCGGAAGCTTCAACCCAACTGTTCTCAGAGAGCCCTGTTCCTGTGGCCATCTGTAGGGATCTTTTTATGACCCATATTGTCTGGTGGGCCGCTCATTTATTACACACTTATTTCCTTTTAGGTTTTATTGCCGTTCTTTTGTAAAATAATGCCGACTTTCTAAAATGGTATTTAAGGGTGGTCTAAGCTTTACGATGTAGTACTTTAAAATGGTTTCCGGCTTGAACAACAATATACGCGGCTAGCCTTTGTGCTTTTTTTTATGGTCTGTCTAGTCTGGGAATTATTAAGAATTGAAATGCACATGTTTAGAAACTAAGTATGTCTGTGAATTCGGTCATTACTTATAGGTATTACAAAGGATATATCACACCTTGCTTTCAAGAAAAATCGAACCATGATGATCAAATGCAGTTCAATGTAGGTTTATGTAAAGCAATGGTTGCGGACAATATTCCTCCGAACAAAATTAAACAATCCAAATTTAAAGCATTTTCTCACGAAATACCGTAAGTTTAATATTTCCCGACGAGTCGGCTTTGCGAAAGGGAAATATCATTTTCGTATATAAAGAAACATTAATTAATATTAAAAAAATGCTATAGTTGAAAACTATTTTTTACATAGTATTAGATGAAACCACAGATGCACGCGGTATATATATTGCACAATGGACTGCGTTACAAACTTGACTTTTCTATGCAGTATCTGCAGTAACGAATGAAATGTTCGTACCTCACCGGACCGTCAGAGAGCAGCCTAACGTATCTTTTTGCTTCGAAGCAACTAGAAAAATAAGAGATGGCCGTTGATGATGCGTTGATACTGCGGTCCTGCAAGTTAGAGATGGGCTTTTCAGTTTCTTGTTCAAAATAGTAGAAACTGTTTCGATTTCTCAAAAGAAACGGTTACTCGAAACTGAAAATAACGTGAACAATAATAAAATAATAAACAATAATTTCCCTGCGGTGAAACGGGGTGATGGTTACCATATTTAGTTAGTTAGAAAATAACGTGTTTGAATGGACCGTTTTCTGAGCAGCTTTCGAAAAAATCCGCCAAGGAAGGCGGTTCTTTTGGCAATGAATCTAAATGTCTTTTCGATAACTACTTGCAGCTATCTGTATGAACAATAATAAACAGACGTGTTCTAATGATCGGATTTATTTCGATTATTTTTGGTTTAGTGAATATAACGAATACAACTAATTTTCTTAACTGATTAGGTACTTCGAGAAAAAATATGTCTTACTAAAATGATGTACTTTGAAATCAATAAATTGAAACTTGCATTATTCATTAGAATTTTATCATAGTTGGTATTTTAAAAAAAAATGTTTTTCATTATTGATAAATCAGTTCTTTCATCTGTTTAAAAGTCATGGTAAAGTTTTACAAGTCAAGCTGGTTTTTAGATTATTTTAACTAAAGACCTATTTTATATGTAATAAATAAATTGCATTATATATAAAACTAGTTTTTGGGTTTAAAAAAAAAAATACTAACCGAAAAACCTTACAAAAACGTGAAATTTTCTAAAAATTTTCCCCACGCTCTAAATCTATGGCCGATCGGTTTTGAGGTTCGAATGTCAAATATCAAAACAAGGATGAGCTTTAAGGTAAGCGTCCACAGGTCGGCATCGCACGAATCGGACGGATCAAACAGATTTTAGAATTTTTTTATATAATTAGTCCTGAAAATGCGTCCACTGATCCGCACCGGACGAACCGCAAGCATCAGACCGTCGGTAATGCCGACGCAAATTCTCGGAGGGGCAACTAATCCGATAGGTGCCGATGACGTCATACGGATTGACGATCCAATGTACGGGCGGGCTCGGCCGCCATTCGCATTTAGCAGCCGTCCACCCAAGATCATGGACATCACACGGTTAATTACAATTGTACAAGACTATGAAGAGTGTATAATTTAAGACACCCTCATTATTTGAACCAACAAAGGCGAGATAATATCTGGGAAACAAACTTAATTAGCGTACATTACACGCACGCTTCGGACTCACCACACTTCATTGCAATATGTCCGCCGAAACGTATGTGTAAAGGCAGTAACCTGCATTCCGAACTCCCAGATCACCCGTCAGTCCGATGTGTGATCTGGGAGTAGGTTTTTCTCAGCGATTAGCGTGTTATACCTCTACACGTAAGCGGTTGAACGCGCGCCGCGCATTTGTTTATGGCTTTTCACTAACTGCTTACGGAAAATCAAAAGCTAAGAATAGAATAGAATGTAATTACAAACAAACTACCATAACTCCAATATTTAAGTCTGGTAATCCCGAAGATGTTAATAATTACCGTCCCATTTCAGTAATCTCAAATATTGCAAAAATTTTTGAAAAACTTGTAAAAAAAAGACTTAACCAGTTTATAAAATGTAATAGCATAATTCACGAAAATCAATTCGGCTTTATGGAAAGTAGAAGCACACAGGATGCAATTTCAAAATTAACTAGCCTTATTCACACTTCATTAGATAAATCACTAAAATGCCTTGGAATTTTTATAGATCTCAAAAAAGCGTTTGATAGCATATCTCATGACAAACTTATAATTAAATTAAGCAACATTGGAATAAATAGTACAGCTCTGGAATGGATAAAAAGCTATCTTTTCAAACGTCCTCAAGTGGTAAAAATAAACGAGGTACTTAGTCATAAAAAAACAAGTAATTTTGGCATACCTCAAGGTACAGTACTGGGACCTCTACTTTTTATCATCTATGTAAATGACATATTCATGCAAAAGCTAAACGGAAAAATAATATCTTATGCTGACGACACTGTCATAATAATTGAAGGTACTGACTGGAATTCTATTAACAAGCTAGCAAATACTGATATTAATATATTAAAAAATTGGTTCGATAATAATCTACTCTCCCTTAACACTGGAAAAACAAAATTTATTCCTTTCTCTATCAATAAATTTAAATCAAAACCAGAAATAAAAATTATAATACACCAAAGTAACTGCAACAGAATCAATTGTAATCAAGCATGTTCAATACTTAGTCCAACTTCCAAAATTAAATACCTTGGTGTATATATAGACCAGCATTTTAAATGGAAAACACATATTTGTGAACTTGTTAAACGAATTAGAAAATGTATATATATTTATAAGACTAAGAAATATTCTTAGACTAGAAAACCTAAAAAGAGTGTACTATGCAATTGTTCAGTCTATTTTACAATATGGAATTATTAGCTGGGGGGGAACATATGATAATATTTTAAGTCCACTTAAAATAATTCAAAGATTGATAATAAAGGTAATTTTAAAAAAACCATCATCATTTTCCACTGAAAAGCTTTTTACAATATTCAATGTACCTACAGTAGATAAAATTTATAAAAAATATGCAATTATTCAAATCTTTAAAAAAAACGTTAAATAAATTACAATTTAATATATCCGCAAGGTATCAGCAAAACATTAAAATCCCGCCATTCAATACTAAGCATACGCAAAACACATACCTATATCTAGGAATAACTTTTTTTAACAATCTGCCATCTGATCTTAAAATTATAAAAAATATCGATGAATTTCAACATAGATTAAAAAATTACCTCAAACTACTGTAACAATTTTTAAAATTTTTATTTATTATTATTAGATTTTTTTGTCTTTTATTATTATCTTCTCTTCTTTTCTTCTACTTTCTTTTCATTTTCTTTAATACTATTACTAGTGATAAATTACAAAATTTACACGACAAATTTCATATTTTCCTGCTATTGTACAACAATATTTCAAGTTATGATTTGATTAATTAAGCGATAATCACTCACCAAACACAAGAACCTTGTTTCTTTATGGTGAGGAATAGCTATATTATATTTTTTGTTGCACTATATGAATCATGTCTTATTTTTATATACTCTCTGTAAAAAAATATATCATATTAAATAAAAAAATTTAAAAAAAGAAATTAAAAAATCAGTATTAGTTAATTTTTGAACGAAACATTGCAAATAAACTATCTAAGTTTGCACTGTTCATGGATAAGTAATTTATAAGCTTCATAAATTTAATATGACATGACGTTATTATTATAATTGGTAAATAACCCTAGCGATGTCTATCTTATGATATCTGTAGTCAAAACTGTAGGAAAACTTTTAAACCGTACTACGTATAATACATCAGGCCACACTTCGCTCCGATCTCTGAGAAATCCCTTTGCACGTACACTTCCGCACGGAGATCAGTCGATCAACGGATCGGCCAGGGCGCCGAAGTGTGGTGACTTTTTTTTCCCAAAATATTGCAACCTTTCAGCCAGCAGGCCGATCTGGCGTATCGGCGCTCAGATCGGTGGGCTCTTTGGAGCGACAATGGGAGGTTTTCGCACGATTTTTGCCGCTAGGTGCCGCATGTCCAAGGCGGTCCCATTAGCGTGGGAGAACTGTCAAATGTCATACGTTTTCTGCGCCATTTGAAATAATTGAAAGTTTTTGTCTTAATATCGTAATAATGCCGTCAAATTATTGTTGTGTTCCAATTTGCAAAAATAGGGGTGGACATGTATTTCCAAAAGACAAAGATTTGAAGGCGAAATGGATTAATTCCATCAAACGTTTGAAGTGGATACCGACTCGTACTTCTGTAGTTTGTAAATCTCATTTTATGAACACAGATTATATAGGCGAGAATATTAAGCGTAAGTACCCCCATTTATTTTAATACCTTCTTTATCTTTTCACAATTGAATCCTCAATATAAAAAGTAAGTATAAAATTACATAAACACGTAAAGAAACATTTTAAATATAGCACAATAATTGTCATTGGGAATGCATTTGTCAATATTTTCTTTCCTCTTTCTCCGTAAAAATTATTTATCAGAAATAATTATTTGTTAACATAGACAGTTCTGTATTTTATATCATGCGAGTTTCCAGACTTAGATCCTTGTATTTTATTTTCAGATGGAACCACACCATTGATACAAAAGTTGCGGAAAGGTGTAGTTCCTTCAATATTTCCCTGGACGAAGGGAGATAATTTGGAAGCCATTAACAGACGGAAAAGTGTTCTGGAACGCGAAGAAAAATGTATAAATTCGGCCAGGATCCATAAGAAACCAAAACTACAAGATGGAATGGAAGAAGTGATGTTGCCTGTGAATATGGAAGACGTGGCAGTGGAAGTCGTATTGCCATTTGATACTCTCAAGATAGATAGAGACACTCAGATGGATGAAAAACTGAAATATCTACAAGAGAATCCTCAATTCAAACGCTAAAATACTCCGTTTTCAGTATAATTACATACAAGAAAGACGCGGCATCAATTAATTTTTTTACCGGTTTAGAGTCATATAAGAAAGTGGTGTTTGTTTTCCATTCCTTAGGTCAAGCCACATACTGTTTAAAATACTTTTATGGCAATCCCCCCACTAATCTAAATCCCTTTGAACAATTTTTTTTAACATTAATGATATTGAGAACACACAGAACATTTTTTGAAATTGCAAGAATGTATCATATATCCATTAAAGATGTTTCCAATATTTTATTACTTGGGTGAAATTCGTGTCGCTGCAGTGGAAAGAGCTCAACATTTGGACATCAAAACCGAGTATAAATTTATTTTCTCCAACAGATTTTCGAGACAAATACCTTAACACAAGGTTAATGATTGATGGCACGGAATGTTTTTTTTTTACAATTAATTTTTAAGAATATTTCACAATGATTGCTGAAAATTAATTATTTGAAACAAATACAATTCCTGAAAAATATTTCAATTATTGAAAACTGGTTCCAAAAATAACAGCCTTAGTAAAAAGAGGGACCGGTTATTTCTCTCGGACCCTTCCCTAAAATTGGGTTAGCTCCTAGCGGCTAGGTTTTGGTTCTATGAAAGCAGAGAAATAGTTTATAAAATAAAACCACAGATGTCAGCCTAGTATTAGCAATCTGGTATCAAGCTCCACCCCGACAGACACAAACACAATTTAATTTATAATATTAATAATGTTTTATTTCAGCAGAACAAAGCGGTGAGTGCAATACTCTGTCTGCCATATAAAAAGAATACATTTTAAGAATAAAAAATTACATGCTGTAGAAATATAATATAAAAACATAAATAAAAATTTAATTAAATTAAAATAACATATTTAACACTTTGGCGTTGAAAGAGTTGTTCATCAAAAAAAAAATTGTTCAATATCTTTTTATACAAAACTACTCAGCAATAATTAGCTTTGATTCTGTGTCCGTCAGAGCGGGTATTTTTGGGATGTTCAGTCCGTAGAAATGTATTTCTAATGATGTTGTAAATAAATTAAAGATATAATAAAAAGTTTCTAGTTTTCCTTGAAAGTAACTATCCCTAAATTAAGTCTCCGAATAATATATAATTTGGAAGTAAAATACTATATTTAAAAGAGTTACGCTTGACTTTAGGAAAGGACGACCGGATGGTCAAACCTTTCGGCGTGGTGACTTTAGTCAGCATCGGCCAAACAAGTCGTGTGGAAGGTTCATAACTCTCCCATTCCGAATCAGTCCGGTAAGGAACGAACGTTTCACTCTACTTTTCTGCAACCGTCAGAGAGCGGGCTAAGTTGTTTTTTGTTACATCACATTCTATAATTTTGATAATCTTTGAAAAACTATTCAGTAAACGAACTCTGCATTTAAAAAATATATTCCGTTCCTTTTTTAAATTACGATGAAATCCCCCCTTCCTCCTCTACCCCAAGTTCCTCGCAGCGAATAAGCCGCGAGTGCGGTCGTAAAAGGTGCATTTTATTTTACTGGAAAGGGCTACAATAATATACTCGCTTACTTTCGTACTAGGTATCTCTTTTACCGCTTTACAGTATTCAATGATTGACTGCTGGCCGATCGGCGATGTCCGATTAAAACGGTAGTAATTGTAATGTCATTGGGTAGTAACACTAGTAACTGATATCTGAATGTTTACTGGAAATGGCGAAAGGAATATTAACGGGGAGAGGGATGTCGGAGAGTTATTATGTATTAATTCAAAATAATGATAATATTATTGTGAAATACGATAAACATTGTGTTTTTAAAGAGAAATATATATATTACGGTTTTTTGAAAATTTGCATGGGCTTAGCATTTATCAAAATATAATCAGAAATATTACACATTTCTGACCGTTCTACGCATGTTTTACAAAAACATTTAAAAAGTTGAACATTCTTAAAAAATGCTGTGTAGGTTTTCCTGTAACTATACCCTGTCCATCATTAGAACGACCTGTGAACGCGCATGTCCTGCCCCTTTCCCCCACTACTTTCTCCGTGACTTGGTATCCACGTTAACACATTCAAAAACGGGATTTTTTTTATTCTGTATTACCTACCTACAAACACAAATTTAACTAATTTTATACATTTAAATAATTATGGTTATAATGTTAAAATATACATATTGCATTTTATGTGGCATCAGGTTCATTAAAACAGCTAGGGAATTAATCCGAAATTGATAATATTATGATAATTTGACTGAACATCCACGGTATGAATGGGTTAATATCTCAGAAACGCGTGTTTGGGCGGAGTTACATGGCCGTCGCAGCCGTGCGCGGGAGATGGGACGCATGCGAGGGGGTGGGTATGCGCAGTAGGAACCAAATTTGGAACTGTAGCAGGTTGTTCTTAAGTTAAACTCACAATAGTCGATAAGATAAATTTAAAAAAGAACAGTGTGTGGTTTAATTTTTTTATGAACACTACGTAACTTTAATGTTTTTTTGTAATGCGGATTACAAATCTTTGGTTATGTTTATTTACAAAAACGCAACGATAAAGGATTAAAAATACTTTTCTCCATTGTAAAAATCATATTCGTATTTTAAATATTTTGTAAAACATACAATGGGACGGTCAGAAAAAGTAATATTCTCTTGTCGATTTGCAATTTTATGGGGAACCTTAGTGACCCTCCTTACGACCATAATGTTAACTTTTTATTCCAGGTACGTAAAGGTTAATAATTCAACCCTTTACGTCGATGTAGGTTTGTACCCAAATTTGGAGGGCCCTCATCGTTTTCATATATCGTGTTACAAAATAATTATTGCAGAAGTTTTCAAACTATTTGCAGGAAAATATTAAATATAACTGAGGCTACGATTGCTAATTTTACAATGAATTTTGTAAGTAAAATACTTACCGCGTTCTTCTTCAGAGTTGTAACTTAAATCGTCACTCCATGCTACTTTAACTCTCGGTTTTCCAGCCATTTTTTGCCGATACGATAATTAGTCGAATATGAACTAAAATCTTCTAACATTACATCGTGGAAAATGTTTTCAACTTTTCAATATTATCTGAACGCGCTGTTTGGTGTTTTGTGTCAAGTATGGTGGTAACTACGGGACACAATAATAAACAAGTGAATATCGAATAAACATATTTCAAATACCTCGGGGCCGTCTGTTCCAACGCATGCTATAGTAAATGTAAGAGTTAAACGGCGTGCTAAAGTTATTTTTCATCAAAATACGTTTTTCGATCAATTTAACTGCCTGTTTTACGTCACTTCTAACTTTGGCACTTACTTTCCGAAAACCGATAGTTACTCGGCCATTTTGACACATTTGACAGTTCTGGAATCGCTCGCTTCAATGTTTCTTACGATTTATTTCATGAATAATATTATAGAAGATGATGATAGCGACAACGAATTCCTCATCCAGTAATATGTATTCAGCGAAAAGCGAAAACATTTCGACCACGCGTAAATAATAATATATTATACATGTTTTCAGGTTTTCACGGCCAAAAGTTTTTTTTTGGTTACAGGGGGAGAAAGCTCAACACGGGATAATATCCCAAAAACTATTCAAGATAATTAACATTATGCTTATTTGGGACGATTCTGAATTTTTGACGCAATATCGTACGTCGAAAGATCTCGAAATTTGCAACGCCACAAATTCAATATGATATTAGTTACTGAAAGACTAATTATATTCTTTCCTGTAATATAGTCTGTAATAAGTTGCCATTTATTTTTAAACGCTCACTATATCTCTGGTCTGACCTTGAAACTCAATAAAAGACACGGAAATCTCCATGGTCGATTTGACATCATAGTAGCTTTTTCGCTTAGATAAAAACTGTCGTGGCTGAAAGCTCAATTTCATTGGCTCAGAGCTAGTAGTTTGATGTCTCCCTCTCTACCGTAAGCGACTCGTGTAAAAGAAAGAGAGGCTATACGCGAGGAAATGACGAGGACGCTATTAGACAAAAGTTGTCAAACGTTCGCATCGAGAACTAGTAAATATGCATATTTTGAATTTGAAATATCTTGGGCCCAAAATGTTATTTGCTAAAGTTCTTCGTAGTAAAATTATAAAGTCGTTTTGTGTCAGACGCTGCACAGAGAGATATTCCACTCGACATAGGTATCCGACTCACGTAAGTTCAAAGGAGAGTCGTTTCCTCAATGAACGTTAAATGCATCGGCCTACCTTATTCATTTAATGATTTAACCTGCATTTTCCACTATGTAGAAATACATTGCTGACGACATGAAGCTCTTCAAAGTAATTAATGACAGAAATGATTGCAAAATGTTAATTGACCGGTAATAATATTCTGGTATGTTTTGCCTACAAATATGTTTATTAATTTCAAGCCAAAATGTATTCCCAGGGTTCATCTGTTGCTGCCAAAGGGGTTCTTGATGATTTTTAAGGTATACATCTGCTGTTATTTTATGTTATTTGAAAGGAAATAATATTCTATGTTTTGTTTACGAACTTTTTTTAATGTGTTAAATATATTTATTTCAGAGTAAAATTCCTTCCCAGGACCCAGTGGAATGTCTATTGGTGTCAAAACAGTTCTAGAAGTTTATGAAGGTATACATACATCTGTTTTATATTACTCGAAAGGGAATAATAGTATTCTGCATTTTGTTCATCTGATGGCAAGTCATGGTACGATCGAGTGAATCATATACTTGAGTCGGGCCATGTCAGAAGTCAGAATAACAAAATATAATATATGAGATGATGTATGAATGTGAAAGAAGCAAGAAGTGTATTCCAAAACCGAGTTGTTTTGCGGTCCATCCTCTGCCTATCCCGGCGGTGAATTTAATAAGAATGTCTCTAGTTTTTTGTTTGTTCATCATTGTTTTTTTTTGTTCATCACCTTTTGTTATGAATAATGTGTTTATTATCCACAAATATTGTCTTTTTTAGGTCAGAGGAAGAGAATTTTGAGCTATGTTGGGCCAATCGCAGCCCTTACTCCCAGAAAGAAGAAGCTGCCTTCAGAAGTTTTGGGGGCCAGGCAGTTTGTAGTTTATTCGTTTAAATGTATTTATTTATTTTACAATGGGAAACCTGCCAAAAGCAAGTTGTTAACAGTGATGACATTTTGTATAATATGATATACAAGAAGTTTATTATATGTAATATGTATTTTATCATATACTCCATAAAAGGTTACGCAAATAAAGGTATTATCTAGTTAGCAAAACATCATCACTGGTAATAACTATACTATGGGTTTACGTGGAAAATAGCGATATATGTCTTGTGTATGTCAATTGATGAACTTTATATAACTGCACAGAAATACAATAATAATATTATATATCGTCGCTTCACTTCGTTTTGTCTCACAAACCAATTCGTAAATCTCTAGAAATAGTTTTAAAGTTTGTTTTGCGAAAAGGACATATGCAAAGATATTATCTCTATTGTAGTATATCTAACATGTTTAATAGTACTTGAAATTAGTATTTTTAACTCTAATATGATCTAAATGTTTAAAATTAGACAGTAAACGTGTTTTTAAATTGGATGTTGGACAATGTGACGAAGTCTTGATGTCAAAAGTTGGATATTGGACAAAGTGGCCAAAGTGGACTGGATGTTAGACAAAAACGATATAACGATTTACAAACAAATAAATCCGAAAGGAATGCATTAGATGTAAAAGTAATGCGCTAGATACGAAGTATAGGTACTCTAGAGAAATAAACTGAGAATATTGGAGATATATTATTGTTTTTAATGCAAACATCAAAACTGTAATTAACACCGTTACATTTCGTATTCCCAGACCTTGTCTAAGCCCTTTGTACTTTTAAAAATGCCTCAGTTTGGGGGTGGGGGTTTTGGAGCAGAGGCGCAGAAACTTTTTGAAAAAACTCATCGAACCGACATATATAATACACCTTAGAAATGCATTCCACGTAGATTTGAATGGAAACCGATGCAGCTACTAACTTAATACCTTTTTGATTCAAACCTAGAGAGCCAATGAAAATACAGCGCTCCGTCTCCCTCACAATGCCGGACGTACCATATATTTCATTCCATTTGTTTTGCACTGAGAGATCGAATTTTTAAATTTAAAATTTAAGGCCCGATTGGCCAAACTTTTGGAACCCAAAACAAGCAAAACGCACTACTTGTGTTTTTCTTTAATCTATGGCTGAATTCAATACGGTTACATCCGCGCTCGGAGGCTTATTGTAGTGTTGTGATAATTGTTGAAGTGAAGAGAAAAGAAAAAAAAACAGGTCCAATAATCTCTCGGGATGCTTGCAGACGAACACAGTCAACAATTAAGATAAATGGCATTCTGGAATTACGCAAAGAAATGCATTAATCATATTTGTTTTTTTATATATTGGAATATGTTTCGTCAATGTGGTCAAATTAAAAAAAAATACTTTAATTTTAATAATAATAATTGGATGATTTTTATAACGCCATTTTTGTGAATAATCACTTTAGGGGCGCTCTACAAATATAAAATGTACGAGTTAATTTTATTACGTACAAACATATGGCAATTCACTACAGATTAAGACGTTATATAATAATTTTTTTACTTGGGAAGATATGATTTTGCACGCACATGACAAAATATTAGAAAACCCGGTATATCGCATGATATTGCAGTAAATATTTTATTTGCATTTGTCATTGATATTACATTTATTAGATAGTTAGTGGCTAAAGAAGAGTTGGTTTTTAACATTTTTTTAATGAGATATTAAACAACAGGAAATCACCTAGAAATTTGTGCGAAGGCAGGAGACGCATAACGTATGCCAGAAATGACATAAAAATATGCACCGAAATGTATTTGGTTTCACTGATGAAATTAGTGCGATTATATAATAATTGATGTCTCTACTGAACATGATATCTCCACTTTATATAGGAAACATATGACAGATTTAATTGAATTTTTTTCAATACTACATGTCATGACAATAAAACAATTTTATGCCAAATTTGTATTACGACACCTCTTCCAACACAAAATTCATATTCCAATGCTTTAATGAATAATACAATAACTATGTTTACAACCATGAAATTTATTTAATTTTTATTAAGAACGTTCGGTTTCGCTTAACTCAAGCATCATCAGGGTTCAAAATTAAACAAACAAAAAATACATAGTGTGTATTTATATATACAAATAGAATGAGACAAAACATAACACAGAACAAAGAAATAACGAGATATCATGAAATATGATTGATTGATTACTAAGGAACACCTAAAAAGACGATTAAGGGATAATGGGAAATTTTATAAGTTTATGGGAAATATACTTAAAGTTGGGCTATTGGGCACAGTTAATTGATTATTAAAAATTTTGCTATAGGTTTTAACTGCTTTCTTTATTTCTAGTGATTCTAAATTATTTAATCTGTTGCCATGACCATTTTTACGTATAATATTAGCACAGGTGCCTTGATTGAAGGTATGATCTTTATCAATAAAGTGATTGGCGAATTCCGAAAAGCCATTATTATTTAATAATCTCAACGCTCTTTAATTCAAATATTGACATTGCGTGTTGAATGCTGAACAATCATTACAATATAATTTATAATTTTCCGAGTGACTAAGTTTATCGTGTTTATCCTTCGAATAATAAATATTATCAAATATTTTGTAATGATATTTTATAATGTACAAATAAACATGTAAATCACTTCAGAGGTATAACCATTTGAATTTCTGCTATCAGTATATTAGGGCATGGGTGTGATTGGTATCCACAGTGATATTGATTAATATAACTATTACATTTGGTATCTCACTGGCGAAAATATTTTCACCACTGAAAACGATACCACGAGTAAAATCGGTGCAAGGGATTACGAGAAATTCCCTGTTTTATTGGTGCAACTTCGGGCTCTCGCACCAATCTGCGCGCACCCCTTTACGGGAGAATGTAGAATGTAAAATGTAGAACACACAGAGTGTGAGATGTAAATGAGGCGATGCTCGTAAATTATCGCGGCAATTCCTTCAGGATTTATCTACCCCTGCGCTAACCATCCGCATAGGGGAAGGTATTAAATTTTAAACGATACTGCGAAATTTTCTGAGACGTTGCTCTCGAGTGTCTCGAGTGATATCTACGCGAATAGTGTGTAATGATATATTGCGAGTTATGTCGAGTGAGATTTACAATGATTATTATTATTCAACATTACACATGACAGACACCGTGGACGTAGGTATAAGAAGAATTAATTCCAATCTGGTTGTTGGTATAAGTGCATTTCAAGATTAAATGAAATACGACATATGTATATGCATAAAAGTATGACTCATACATAATGTACCAGAATAAGGAACTCCAGCACAATTTTTTTTTAATAATATCGTTCAAATTAAAATACCAGTTTATTTCGTTTTTCATCCAAAGTTAGTTTTCATAGTTAAATTAATTTTCAAAGTTTAAATTTTTCAAAGTCCTCCAAAACGCTCCAAATCTATGGACAGTCGGTTTTGATTAGTTTTCAGGTTAGAATGTTAAAACAGGGATGAGTTTTACCGTACATAATTTCATATTATATTTATACTAAATCATAACTAAACATAATTAATAAAATTTCTACCGTATTAGAAATTTTAACTAAAAAAATAATAATAGTATTGAGTAATAACATTATCATAATATTCGTATTGATAATTGGTTTGCTCATGAATGCTCTAATTCATATAATTAATAATAGTTTTTTATATTGTACAACAATTAAAGAGCTTAAAGTCATCCAAATTTAGATTAAATTTCGCAAAAACTAAAAAAAAAACGTATTTACAATACAACATCGAAAAATAAAAATGTTCATACTAATCGAAATACAGAATACACACGTGAGGCCGGATTTTCCAAATGCCATGGTACCAACATAACAAGATGTTTTGATGAGGTGATTATTTATTCACTATTTAATAACGATTTATTAATTCTACATTAATAAAAGTTATATATTCAGAATCGGTGTTTGCTGATCTATATGAATATATAATTCTATACCCATTATATTTTTCACTGGAGTTCCTTATTTAAAGATAGGTATGACAGATAAAAACCAGGGGCGGTTCATGACCTATCTTATTCGAAGTTCAATCGGAAATTAAAAAGGGAGGAAATTTTTTTCTTATTTATAAATCCTATGTCGGTATTTTCATCCTAACATATAATTTAAACATAACACAGCCCCAGAAATTAGCAACCTAGCAACAAGATACAATTTGATGATTCATTAAAGCATCTGTGGCTAATGAATATAGTATCGTCGGTTATAAAAAAAATGTTTCATATTAGAAACATTTAAATAAACTTATAATAATCACAATTTAACACAATAATCACATAAACAATCTATAGTTTCTTGTAAACTAGTCTTTCCGTATAAATTTGGTATTAACAAATCTTATAGACGCTGCAAACTCAGGTAACTAATTGATTCCAAAGGTTTGGATGCTTACACAGTTTGCCGCTGAAACACCACGAGTAAGTTTTTGTATTAAATATGTCTTAAAAAATAAAGTTTCATATGTGCTGATTTCGAATCGCACGTATTGGATTCATTTCGGAATCGCTCTCAAGCAGTATTAATACGGACGGGTGATTTTTTTTAACGGAATTTGAGTATAGCCTTGCTTAAAGTGTGGCGAAATCATAATATAAGTTTGACTTATTATCATATCTTTTCTATGGGAGTTACTGCATAATCGCACTTTAAAAAACACCGCTAGCGATGAAAACGGTATAAAATGTATGTAATAGTCTTAATACAGTTTGACATATCAGAGAAGACAAAACATAAGAGTGATGATATCGTTTAAAAGATTTTTATTTCCAACCCTAATATGGTTCATAGGAAAATAAATGTAAGTTAAATGGCACAATTGCCTGAATTCATATTTTTTACTTTCACCAAACGGTATCCAGAAATTACTGGTAATTCCCGAAATGAGATGATTCTACATCATGTTGTAAGACGGTTTAATGATTATTTTTTTAACGCTTTGCAAGGAAGATATACGGTAAGGTTTTTTTTGTATTTCTGAAATGTATGTATTGAAATAGCCATATAATAGATGTTAAATACATAAAAAAATGTTTACAAATAATACAATGTCAAACTCAATTATGAGGCATAACCTCAAATCTTAACGTACATTGGTATAATTGTTTTGAATTCGGCAAAAGTCTGCATATATTATTAAAAAATCGTTTGTAAACATCTTCTAAGCTGGAGATTCTAACGATATTGGATGTTCTAAAGTCGGCAGTCTGAAAATTCTGCTAGAATCGAATGCGCCCATCTTTGTGAGACCTCGTCGACTGTCAATAGTTGAGAGGAGCACAGTAAAAGCAATGATCTCAGAGATGATGGAGGCTTACACCATCAGACCAAGTTCATAACCGTACGCAAGCCCCATTTTGCTCGTCAAAAAGAAGGATGGCAGTGATCGCCTATGTGTCGACTTTCGAGCCTTGAACGCAATAACGGTGAAAGATCGTTATCCACTACTGAGAATCCAAGACCACATAGACACTTTGGGAAAAGGCATATATTTTACCAAATTGGATTTAAAGTCCGGTTTTTACCAAATCCCCATCGAAGAAGGCTCGATTGAGAAAACTGGATTTGTGACTCCTGATGGACATTATGAATTTTTAAGAACACCTTTCGGCCTTGCTAATGCTGCTTCTGTATTTCAACGAACACTTAATAAAGTTTTAGCCGCTTTGTACGACGAGGTAATTGTGTTCATTGATGACATCATCATTCCATCGGAAACGGAAGAAGAAGGCTTGGAAAAGTTAGAAAAAGTGCTTTTGCTTCTTAAACAAGCTGGCCTTACTTTAAATTTGGCCAAATGTGAGTTCTTCCAAACCACTATTAACTATTTAAGCAAAGAAATATGCGCTGGGTCTGTAAAACCAAGCAGTGGAAAAATAGAATGCCTGGTTAAAGCCTTAATTCCAAAAACCATTAAACAGCTTAGGCAATTCATTGGTCTGGCTAGCTACTTCAGACAGTTTATTCCCAACTTTGCAACAAGGATTGGAGTTTTGCACGATTTGTTGAAGAAAGATGCCGATTGGAGTTGGACTTCCAAATGCAGCGAGGCATTCGAAGAAAGAAAAACTGTTCTGACCAATAGACTTGTGCTACAAATTTATAACCCAGAAGCCGCCACAGAAGTCAACACTGATGCTTCTTCTAAAGGGCTGGGAGCAATTTTACTACAACAAGGTCAGGGACATGAAAATCCTATAGCTTATTACAGCCGTCGTACATCTTCAGATGAATCTATGTACCACTCATATGCCCTCGAAACATTAGCCGTGACACAAGCCTTAAAACATTTTCGTGTATACCTGATTGGAATCCGATTCAAAGTGGTAACGGATTGTAATGCAGTCCGGGCTACAATGACTAAGAAGGATATTAATCCACGCGTGGCACGGTGTTGGATATTTCTACAAGACTATCAATATGACATTGAATATCGTGCATGTAAAAGAGTAGCACATGTCGATTACTTAAGTCGAAACCCGGTATGTTTGACATACGAATGGACTACCCAAGAGCAGCTTTTAGATATGCAGACAGCGGATCCGGAAATTGCCGACATAAAGAATATCCTGAAGAATGGCAATGAATCAGACGACCGCAAGCAATACTTTATTGACTATGAGATAAAGGAAGACAGAGTTTTTCGTAAAACGTCGATTGGTTCGTTCCTAGAAATGCCAGATGGGGTGTTCTTCGAATTCTCCACGATGAGGGTGGACATCAAGGTGTTGATCGAACACTGGCTGCCATCCGGGATAAATACTGGTTTCCGCGGATGAAAAACGTTGTCACAAAATATGTGAAGAACTGCTTCAAATGTCTACTCGGGAAAAGTGATACAGGTCGTAAGCCCGGGTTATTACATCCCATTCCCAAATTAGAGACCCCTTTTGCCGTTGTGCATGTGGCTCATTTGGGACCCTTCGTGAAGAGCACGGAGGGAATGCAATATGTCATTGCTCTCCAAGATGGCTTCACGAAGTACTGCTTCTTAGAAGCGGTGGCAGAGACGAGCACAAAAGGTGTCATCAAGGCACTTTCGGCGATGGCGTACCTTTTTGGGGTGCCACGGAGACCATTTGCGATCGAGGTACAGCTTTTACCTCGAAAGCTATGCGTGCTTTTTGCGAGGAGCACGGCATCAAGTTGACTATAAACTCAGTTTTATTGCCGAGGGCTAATGGTCAGGTATAGCGACTCAATAGAACCACATTGAATATGCTGAACTCCATCATCAGAGATAAACCCGAAGATCAGTGGGTTGAAGCTCTGGCAGCAACACAGCAAGCACTGAATAATGCGGTCAACAGAACTACTCTGAAAACTCCAAATGAGTTATTGATGGGCTATTAACCCTCTGCATTGTGTGAAGCTGTGTTGATAAATAATCTCACGCAGGCTGGTGAGAGGCAAGACCTCAGGGTCATATGTGCGGAGGCACGGAAGCTTTTTGATGAAGATCAAAGGCGGCAGATGAAACGGTTCAACTCAAAACGATTCATAAAACCCTCATATCGCATATACGTGATACGGTTTTGATACAGATTTCTAAGGGAAATCCGGGGTACAAAAAGTTGAAAGGTCGGTTTCGGAGCTTTTTTTTTTTTTTTTATATGAATACCTCACAAGAGTCCCAACTG
>JAHDVE020002466.1:0-19453 GCA_022606495.2 Halesus radiatus | reverse complement strand
ATTATTTTATGTTATTTACTTATATTTACTCGACTGTATAATTTATAAATTATATTAATCCATATTTATACATTTTAATATTTTAATATTTTAATATTTTTATATATATATATTCGACTCATACAAGAAGATCAATAGCATGAATCTTATGCTTTAGCGTTCCAAACACAACTACAATTCCAATGTACTGTTGGTTGTAAACCCAATTTATTTGCTACCCTTTCAACCCAATGATAGCAATTATTGTAGCCAAAACTATATTTTCCAACATTTACTGAATTGACTGCTTTCCATATGCAACAGACACAAGTTTGAATCAGTGTCAAACATTTAAATCCATTGACTATATCGCATTCATACATTTCCACTCCATTTTACAATCTTTCAAAAACAACCCATTAAATAGTGGTGTACTCCCGATGATTTTAATCCCTGAAGAAAACTGGAAATTTTGACTGTTCGCGAACAAATAAAGAGCTTACGAGTAATTCCACAAAGAGAAACCCAATGAGAAATTGGATATTGATATGAATTGGTAGTCTTTTAACCAAATGTCCCTGTAGCAATACGTTAGATTTGGCCAATGACTGGCAATGATTTAACGACTCCATGCACTATCGTACCAGGGCATCTCCAGCAAGTATTTCCTTCAAAGAAGCCAATCGCCCAAACTTGATTCAGACACTTTGGACATTTGTAATATACTTTGGTAAAGAAATTGTATCGAACGGAATTGAAAAGTCATGTAGCAGTTTCTTTAAAAACTTAGAAAGTGTTTTTTACTGCAATTTTTCTGTGTCTTATTTTCATTTGTATATTTTTTATTTTGGTAAGTATTTTATAAAAGATCTAATAATTTTGATGCATTTTATGGTTAACTTCAACAGATTTGGCTCAAGATCTCCTCTAGTATTATAAAAATTACATATATCCTAGAGTCTAACTATTCCGAATTCATAATATGTGCTATTAACAAATAAACTGATCTTAGAATCAGATGCGTGAATGTTAATGGAAATAATATATAACTTTGTAATTTTTCTGAACATATCAAAAGTATATACACACACATATATCTATAATATATATATAAATAGCTGATGAAGCAAGATTGTAGATCTTACACATCGTAAATCAAACGACCAATCAATATTAATCAATTTGGAGATTCTCTTGTAAATGCTTCAAAATATCTAACAGGCAAAAATAGAGTAAACCAATAAACTGAATAAAACCAGGTTCGACCAGCATCATTAATTAGTGAGAAAGACCCTCGCGAAGGTCCTGCCAAACTTCTTCGCGTTGCTTTACCCAAAAGATTCATTCTCGACAACTTTTTGGTTAAATAACTCAAAGGTGAACATATTGGCCTCGAATCTCTGAGTGAATTCAAAGTCATAGAATGTAATACTATTGAAGAAATCCATACTAATATTTTTTAACAATTTCATTAAGTATATTTTTTTAGAATGCCTTCGTTTAATAATTCAAGGAGATACAATCACACTTTCTATGTACCCTTCGTTTTCCCTGAAAACCTGGTTTTTCTTAACTTACCACCGATAATAATGCCGCTATTGTATCTACTGCTATGAAGACACTTTTATTTTATTTGACCCTGCTGACCATACCTCCTCGAAGCAGACAATACCTTAATTTCCCAGTCTTGTAGCTCAACTTTGCAAGTTCCTGATACCGATGGGTGAAGAACTAAGATAATAATTTAAGTCGAGGTTACACGAGCATACATTAATGGGATGGAGCAGCCATGGATATATCAATTTTACTCATCTTCTAAAAAATAAGTAAGGTCTGAATCAAAGTCGAGGATAAGTTACATCATCCTCGGTTTTATGCTCGATTGCTGAAAGTCTTTAATTTTTTAACCACTTCGACGTACCTTATCCCGTCGCCCTATTTGAAAACATTGCGATTTGCAGCACTCCTGAAGAACTATTAACAAGACTGGCGTAAATCCAGTTGAAAGTGACCAACAACAAAGTCGATCTCGATAATAAGATTTTGAGACTCATCAAATATAAAAAATCTAAATCAGCTGATCAAGGAAACAATAACTTGGGTACCATTATGGCATAATTTGAGATTCGAAACAACTAAGCTGTCATATATAATGTTATTAGTGAATGTGTAAGTCGAAAATTAGTCTATATTTGCGCCGCTCGAAGTCGATATCCTACAGCATATTACGAAGATCTGTTCTGCAAATTAAATGCATTTTAAATAAATAATAGTAAACTTGAGACACGATAGACACCATCCATGGAATGCTCCCTCTTTTTATAAGACAAAATTAAATTGCTTCAATATTCTAACCACATGAAATTTCCCCTTCCTTAAATTTTAGCCTCTCGCTTTGTAGATGATATCTGCCGGATCGACAGGAACCGATACGAAGATTGCGAATTAAATACTTTTATAGTGTATTTGATAATACTTCCGACCGGGATGAAAAGAGAAAAGATACTATCAACGATATGCGAGAGAGCTCAAGAGTTTGGCTGTCGAACGGTTATCATCAGAAAACAACATAATTCTTCAAATTCGACTAGTACAGTTCATAACAACAGTTCTCTTGACGTAAAGTGTCTGGTTAATCACGTACAGGATTAATCCATTTTTGACAACAGCAGTCTGTCACATATAATCGTAGACGTCCCTTTCTATGACCAGCTGCCCGAACAACTTTAAGAAACTATGAGACATTATTGTCCCAAAAATTGCCACTACAAAGTATTTCATGTTATGCCTAACTGTGCGGGCATGACTTTCATAAACTAGGTTGTTGATACAGTAGTATCTTATCCTTTTTCGGCATAGCTCATCATTCAATGTCTCCTCACGATTCAAGCAAGCCGGCATTAAACGAATGGTAATGAATGTTAGATCAAAGGAAATGGCATTTAAAGTCTGAGAAAAGCGTTGCACTTAATCTCGTCAAGTTTCAAAAACTTTAGAATTGATCGCTACGAACATACTCGCCACAGAATCATCCGAATGGAGTGCGAAGTTTCATTCGAAGGAGGTATATCACGACACATTGTTGAAGCTTTGGAAGACTTACTGGAGAGGAGCTATAAAAAAGAGTATTACCGAAATGAAAATTTGCTTTATTACTTTCTTTAAGAAATTGAAAATCTATCGTTGGAAAAGTAACCCGAACCCATAGAGTGTGCGGAGTAGATTCTAAGTAAGTCATTCATTAGGATTCCCTTTTTCCCAGTCACCGCTGTGAAACTAATCATCTGATCAATAGAAAAATATATAGATTAATAAAAATTTGAACACAGTAAATGTGATTATATCTGAAAACAAGAAAGTTTATTTTATCTTCTATAAAAAATTAAAGCGATCATAATCTTTTCATATTCCATCAAAATCGTCGTCGTTATCACCATCCACAAATGATATGTTGTTTAAAATGCGAATTTGTGGACGTCTTGGGGCAGATTTCAACCTAAAGTCATCGACTCTTTAGGTGGCTCTTGCTCTTTCAGAATGCGAATTCACAGGGGACCCAGAAGATAAAGATTAATTAATAATCTCACTTTCCTCGCTCTACAATACTTGACCTTCTTTGCTGATATCTTTATTTTATTTTTTTATTTAAATTCGACTGATATTTCCACTCTCGTTCTTCGTCTGAAAATTTTATTATTTTATTTGCGGTGCAGGCTTTTTGAATAGATTGAGTTTAGTTAATTCCCCAAATCTCGTTACGTTTTCTTTCCTAAACTTGTTGTCGAACTCGTCCACATTAATTTTGCACAGCAAACTAGAGAGATCTTCAAGCTTATCTTGTTATTAAACTTTCTGACGGGATTATTATTTTTGTGATTCTTTCCATTTGTCGTAGGTATATTTCGCCAAAATAACCACATTTACAACTACTACGGCCAATAATAAAATAACGTCAAGCACAGATAAAACATTAACAGTTGTGAAATTCGAACTAGATGTTTGATCCGAGACGATTTTGATATAGCTGAAGCTGCTCAGGATTGCAGCTGTAGCCAACTCATTGAACACTGCTCTCCAATTATTATAAGGTCGCAAATAAGGCTTTTTCACTCCTACCAGTATCGCCATTAGAATACAGATGCCTCCGCATACAAAACCTGCGTATACTGAACTTCCAAACATTATAATTACGAGTGGTAAGATGAGCCGAAGTAGCATTGGGATTAAATAATAGAATTGGCTAGAAGCAACGAAACCAATCGTTTTGAAGTCGGAAAAATATTCAGGCTTTTTCCAAAACAGAACAAGCACTGAAAGTATCAGCGCAATAGAAATCCCACCAAATGCCATGCTTAATCCGAAGAGAGAGGACTGTACTTTTTAGAAGGAGACAAACAGACAAACTGAAGTTGTGACTTGGTAAAGGCAGAATAATACAGTCGTCATAGAATACTCGCATAAGGAACTCCATCCTGCTTTTTAAAATAGTTCGGTTTGTGCTTTGACCAGCTTTGAAAGAATAAAACACACGGCAGCTACAATAGTTGGAAGGACCATTATTATTAACATAACGTTGAAGTTATATCCAAGTGGGGACTCATATCCAAGAGAGGATATGCGATATGGAAGTAAGTTCAATGTGTTTACTTGCTAAGAGACTGTTGAAAAGAGCGGATTCAAGCCATGTGATAGAGTGAGTTTCACAAGAGGAGAAAACAGAGGAGGAAGAAGTTAAATAGTAGACAGACCAATAAAGGAAATCTGTAGAACTCCTGTCATTTCTAATCCAATGAACTTGGAAGTGAACAGCGCAAATATCATACCAAGCAGAGCAATTGAGATCGCCCCGATAATAGCGATTTCAAAAGACTTTGATAAGGAGTAAGTATTATCATCCACAATAACGGCTGCTAGATTATTCTAAGGATTAACAATGAAGCTGGTACTAGCAGGTTGAAGTCCACTATTAGCACTTGGAGTAAAAATTATTGTTAGGTTTTAGCCTTGAAGAGATTTGGAGTAAGAGAGACTAACAACCACATTGCCACTGTCATCAATGGAGTATGCAAGTGATATATTTGGTTCACTAAAACTGAATAGATTTGTGAGGTTGAGTGATGTCAAATTAGACGGGGTGGGGTTGATTGTCAGAACCATTGTCAATGAGTTGCTGTTTGGATCTTTTTTGAGAGAAGACATTGTTATAGTTGTGTTTGTGATATTTTGAACGCATTGTCCATTAGATAGAATAGAGGAGTTATCGCATTGAGTGCAAGTTGTGATGTCAGTGCAAGTAGAGCAATTAGTAAGAGACAGGGAACAACTTACGCATGTATTATTCGCAGTTATATAAAAGCCAACAGAACAAGTGGTGCAGTTTTGGGAAGAGTTACAAGTGCTACAGTTTGATATTACTGAAGCACACAAAGTACATGCATTTTGAAAAAGATAATATCCTGAACTACAGCCATCACATACAACCGAGTTTGGTTGCGAACAAGAATTACAGTTAGCGATGAATTGTGAGCAAATTATGCAAGATGAGGCACTCAGCAGATAACCCGAGAGACAAGTTGAACACAGAGAAGCAGAAGAACAATTGAGACAACTCGTGGAGCAAACTACACATGCGTTGGTGGCATCCAAATAGTAGCTCAAAAGACAAGAGGAACAATTAGAAGAAGATAAGCAAGAGACACAGCCAGTTGGGCAAGTCTGGCAACCATCGACGCTGGGGACGACATAATAACCCTGAGCACAAGTATCGCAGCTAGGACTTTTAGAACAGGCGATACAATTTAAAACCGTTGTGCAGTTTTGGATCTGGCACTGTGCTTTCGAGTCCACAGAATAGCCAGTTTGGCAAGTTGTACAGGCGGAAGGACTACTGCAAAATTGACAGGCAGCAATTGCCACACTGCATTAAATGCAAGAAGACCCTGAGAGATAGCTGGTTTGATTGCAAGAAGTGCAGATTGATGCAGAAGAGCAAGTTATGCAACCCTGCATGCTACTATTACAAGGGCTACATGAAGACCCGACGAGGAGAGAAGTGTTGTCGCATTGTGTGCAAACTGTGGAAGAAGTACAGTTTAAGCAGCCCATCATGGAAGCAGAACATAAAACGCACTGAAAGGGAAAAGTGGCAGAAAGTATGTATGCTGTGCTGACACATTAGCCACATGAGTTATTCGGACATAATAAACAATTAGAGATATTGTTACATACACATGTAGCAGGGCTACTACTAGTGAGAGAATGACTGGTCGCACAAGTGGTGCAGTTGGTAGAGTCGCTGCAGTTGTCGCAATTAGCGATGCAGGCTGCGCAAGTTGTTCCGTTTAGAAAGAAAGCTGTTGCGCATAAAGTGCAAGTTTTAGCATCTGTGCATGTCAGGCAGGCATAGGCACAGGAAGTGCAAAGAGAATTTGAATTATCCAAGTAATATCCCTTAATGCAGGATAAGCATGTGCCATCGGAACTGCAAGTTTAACAATTGGAAATCAAACTGGAACAAGTAACACAAGATCCAGCTTGAGCAACATAGCCAGTCGAGCAGACATCGCAAATCGAGCCGTCCACACAAACGTCGCAGTTGGATACACTTGAGCAGGGAGGATAGCATCCACCGTTAAACAGCCAATAGTTTGTATCACAGGCTGTGCATCCATCAACAGTGCATTCTATGCAGTTCGGATGAGTGGATGAACATAAAATACATGTCGTGCCACTAATATAGTATCCAACAGAACATGTGAGACAGTTTGCGGTCTCGTCTGCACTCAGGCTTATGCCGGAACTCGTCCCAGCACTAGTTGCCATCATTACCATTAGTAATCTTGCAACAGAGGTACCACTAGCTGAAGTAATGCTTATACTACACTAAGTACATCCGGTTAACAACGAAGCGCATGAGTAACAATTGCTCGTACTGGGGTCAAGAGCGTATCCCTGTGAACAAACGCAGCTGGTGCCTGATAGTACATAGTTAATTGTGGAGTCACAGGTAAGACACACATTATAATCGCTGCAAGTAAGGCACCCGACCATCGAAGAGTTGCACAAGGTGCAGCCTTCCCCCTGATAGTACCCAGGCTGACACACACAGGTAGTGCCATTGAGTTCATAAAAATTAGCTGAATCACAACTAGTGCAGACAGAGTAGCTGGTACAACCGATGCATGCTGTCAGATACCAATAGCATGGATCGCATGAAGCTGAAGAGGCGTTTAAAATGTATCCCGCCGAGCAAATACAACTGGGGCCGCTAAGTTCAAAATAGTTGGAGGCGTTGCAGGCAGTGCAAGTGGATGAATCTTTACAGGTTTAGCAACCAACCATGACCGATGAGCAAAGCGAGCAGACTCCTGCAGTCAGAATGGAGGAAGAATCACAGACAGTACAGCTCGTTGTAGAAGTACATTACACGCAATTGGACATAAAGACTGAACATTACTTCAGTTGGCAGTTAACAAGAATTTGCGTTGATGTCGGGATGCAGTCTTCACTCACCGCCGCGAAGTATATACCCGCTTGATTTTTTGAGCAATCGGTTCCTCCAGTATAATGATTGTATCCTTTAACCGTGAGAGTGAATATTTGATCTAAAATAATAAAAAAAATTTTCATTTTAATTTTGTTTTTATTAAGTTGATTAAGAATTATAATTCAATTGTATAAAAATTCCTAAATAGATGGAGGATTTATTATTATTGAAGCATTTATATACCAATAATATTTAATAGTATTTACTGCAATCGTATTTTGAGCTATCTAATGCATAAGTATCTGGACTTAGAAAATTAGACCCGTACAATATGTGATTTCCGTTGAGATATGCATTGTATGAATCATCGGCTGCCACGGATATGTTGATGTTAAGTCCAAGACACTTCATCGTGAAGTTTTTCTCAATCGTCACTTCCATGCTACATGTTGACGTGTTGGCTGGACTATCCCAAATCCACTTGCTGTCAGGAGCCCCTTCGATCGAAGTACTCGGAGTATATATTAAGAGACTCATATACTCGGCCGCCTTGTGAGTCGGTGCGGTGACTGTCGCAGTGTCGTCCGAAAACATCAACTCAACAGCAAGACAAGTAACTACAATAATGGTTTTTAGAATATATTGATATAAGTACAGTTGAGTAAGGGCAATAACAGTAGTAAGCGTGTCATTGAAACAACCAAAGTTCTGATCATTATTAAGTTGCTGGGAATAAAAAGATAATTTAGGTAAGATAATCCAAAAAGTAATATTGATATTTTTTATTTTATTTTTGTATACATATATAGATATAATGTTACATATTTATGGATGTAATAACGATACGGTTACGATTAATATATACTTTTATAATTGAAGATGAAATACTATTTTTCATCAGTCAATGCTTTCGTCATCATCTGTAATAATCGAGGAATTACTAGAGTCCCATTCTTCAGCATATCTCTGCATACGCTATCTGATAGCTTGGTGTTTGCGAGTCTCTTCAACCTCATCAAACACAATCTCCTCCTCCACTTCCATCCGGGCGACTTCTTCCTTTAATACATTTTGACATTAACCTGTATTAATTTATTTGTCCCTTTCATTATTTTCTAACTTGACACCTTCCACATAATCATATTTGTTTGTCAGCCTGTCCTCTTGACCTTTAGTTTTATCTTATTGCTCGGGATTCATGCTAATTTCTTCCTCGACCTCCATTTTCACGAAAATCGACTGACTTTCGATTTGCATGCCCTCTGCTGGTTGACTTCTAACTTGTTCTAACAGCCTTGTCTGTTTCTGCCGAACCTATTTTTATCGCTGAAACTATCGTTCCACCTCTAGTGTGGCTATCCTGAGTAATTTTTCCTTCTTGGAGTCCCGAGACTTCTTCAGATTCATAAGTTTCTTCTTCACATAATATTCGATCTATCTGATTTTCCTCGGCTTCAGCTCTTCGAGATTAATGGTCTTGAGTTAAAATTTTCTTTTTTCCCTGAATGGCTTTTCTTCAATGATTTACCATAATCCGAGGTAGTAAGCTTTTGGTAGTTGCCTGATCAGATCACAGATATACACCATCTCTCTTTGGTCGACGTTTTTGTCGCTTTTGCGTTTCTTTTTACAAAACCACTGTCCCTGGTTGCGAATTTATCCCAGCTACCTCGTTATCCTGTCCACGTTCACTTGCAGGTCTTTGAGATTGCTGTCGAACTCTTCCTGCCTGCTCGATTCAACCAGGTTCACAAAGTATTCCAGCATCTACCCTGCGAGATCCTCATACATTAGATATTGTTTCAGTTCCAATAGAATTCGAGACACCTTCTCCCTGAAATATTCCATTGACGATATAATGTTTCTCTTGATCTCCACTTCAAGTGAGTTGAGGCTTATGTTAAGATTTACACGCTCCAAGGCTGCTGACAGTAAAGTAAATTTCTTGTGTTTCTTAAGCTTTTGAACTATCAGTTTGACCCGGTCTTGGATACCTTTATCCTTAGATTTATCTTGAAGATTGGATTTAGGAGCTTTTGGCATTTATTGAGGAATATTGCTAGATACGTTCGATATCGACCTTTGATTAAAATATTGGTTGGGAATGAGGAGTGGAATTCGTTCTGGCATACTATGGTAAGACATCTCACTCACCTAGCTTTTCATTGAAATATTAGAATTAGCAAATACAGGCAGGGCAACGAAAGGCTACAACCGTTGTACCGCAGCCCCCGTGAATTGAGATTGTTGAAATATTGGAAAAACTTGGCTACCAGAGGAGACATTACTCGGATATGTTGTCAAGGTAATATCAGGGAAGGCGGCAATGGAAGGCTGTTCTCTGAAAATCGGGGCCTGAGGCTTTGGAGCAATGAATATGGTTTAGATTTTAGGTTTCTTCCTAATCTTGGTTATATCTTCGGGTCTCACAAGGAAGAACCCTTTAGGCATTCTTCTGTTGAGATTGATTCTTTGTTCTTCAGTCAGCATGATTCTCGTTGTTCTCGGCGGTTGGACTGACTCCTCGGCATCAACCGGTGCAAGATCATTATTAACAGTTTGCTATTATTTAATGATCGGTTCCATCTCCATTTCTTGAGGCCGTACTTAATGAGGATTTTACGACTCGCCTTGGAATTCATTTTGATCAATTCCTTTCTCGATATTCTCATTCATCAGTATCTTAAATAAATATTTTGATATTTTTTGAATTTATTAATTTGTAATTGAGTATTGATTGTGTGTGAATAATATCAATGATAATATTTTTCAATTGATATTGCAATGTCAGTATTATTTATAGATTGACTAACATAATCTTAAACTGTATCACACTTATTAAATTCAAACTTGTTGGGATTTTTGAAAAGGTGTTGATTTTTAAATAAAAGAAATTGGAGCCATATTGGTATTCATCCCATCACATTTATCCTGTCATTATATATAATGATCATTTTTCAAATTTCTTTAAAATTTCTCTCAAACAAAAATCGATGATTTTAAATTATTTTGAATTTTAATTTTTTATGCTACTAGTTATTTTTTTTTGTAATTTGCTTAATCATCATCGTCAAATGTTTTCCATCCCACCTACTAAAGACTCCTATAATTGATTTATACATTTTAACAACATTCATCTAGATTCAATTATTGAGATGATCTTCGGCTCTTTTTTAAAATAATATTGATAGTTGTATATTTTTTTGCCTATATTTGTTTCTGAATTTTTGTAGCAGACAATTTAAACTTCAATATCCTAATATCCTTAGTGCCAGATGAAGCTGCAGGATTTACCAAAGATGAAGCTTCTGCAATATACTCTTCGAAACTTCATGATGCCTTTCAGATCCCTTAACCGACACTTGCGCTATCAATAGGATTAATAGTAAAAGACATTACAATTTAAAATAGCAGACCTTCGAAATCAAATCAGCCTTACCCAATGGCAAACACGCACGGACAGAGTAATTGGAGGTGATTCCACTGCCTAAATCCATCATAATGACGGAATTGTATTATCAGGAAATATCACCACTTATGATAAGGATAGATTGAGCAAAGCTCCCTATGTAGGCATGTAGCTCGCTTTGCCTTTGTCGCTGCCCTATTCCATAAACATTGGAAATGCTAACATTCTCAGGTTAAAGGTGAAAACAGACTCGAATATTTGGAAAGTTGTTTTAGGTCTTCGGAGTAAAACATACGGCACGATCTATGTTGAAGGCATGATAGTTGACCAATCCCAAACTGAGCAATAATTGCATGTACAATAATATCAATAATATCTAATGCTTTGTCAAAGATCGTAATATCCAATATGATTCATGATTAAAACAATTTCGCAGATAGCATCGAAAAACTCAGAGGATCTGGCATAAACATTTTGAATATTGGGTTTTTTACTGAAAGTCTGACCGACAAACAAATACGGCTCTAAGTTAAAGAAATAGGAGCTATCTTTGAACCAGAAGCAGTAGAGTTTGCATTGAGATACAAAAGACCAATCTTCTATAAAGCAATAAAGAAATATAGCAATATACTTTAGATTGACACCGGCAGATAAAAACTGTTTTGCAAAAAATGAACCACGACATTTCAATAAAGGTACAAAAATATCGTAGGCAGAAAAATAAGTTCTACCAGATTATCCTATATATTTACATTTCAGAATATATATGTATGTGCATATTATATACTCCGAAAGGAGTCTAGACATACCCACATATATATGTATGTGCATATTTGTATCTTCATATCTAAATGTCTATCCCATGTCTTTAAACCTATCAATGCCTTATTTAGATTTCAAAACACTTATATTTATCGGAATGGATTTCTAGCTCTAGTATCACAAAGATAGGTATTTATGACATAGAATTATAAATTATTTTTTGCTGTCGATACATATTTTTAAAAGTAAAGTTTATAACTCCAATTAATATATATAAGATTGGTCATTACCATAACTACATCCTCTATCAGATAATATTTACAATTATTTTTCAAAAGTTTATAACAAAGAACTTGATTGTATCTGCTGACAATATAAAAATCTGAACATATCTGAGGATATCTATTAAAGCAAAAAGGATGTTAATTATGGTAATACATATAGTAGCAAAACAATACACTCAATATATTATTTAAAAACCTTATAAAATAACATATTATTACATTTGGCGATATAAATCAACCAATAACGCAATTAAGCTAAAAATATAAAGTACAATGTTTGAATTGTTTAATAAAATATTGTGCTGCATGGGTCCTAACCAGCGCCCACACCCGACACCTGGTAAAGCAATTCAAAAAAGGTTAGCTACAAACTACAAAAAATGCCATTTCGAAATCGTTAAAGAATAGTAAAGAAGAGCAGGCCTCAAATAATGTTATCCATGTCCTATTTGTTTTCTCTACTACACACGTACCAATTTAAAAAAAACAATATCGGGAGATCATATTCTTGATACCTATATCTCTATTCCACAAAATTATTTGGTAATCGTTTATGGTTAATTTTTTCAATCTACTAGTTTCTATGTTTGTTTTCCTGTATTAGTAATGAAATATAAAAATAGAATGGTTTTTGTATTCTTTATGATAGCTATCTTAATATTTCATATATGTTTACAAATGATTATACTGGTATAAATGTAGGTATTCTCGAATGTAGTCAATGCATGAATTATATCTGTTTAGGCTGCTTTTAAACTATAATGTCGAAAGTGACACAAAATAACTAGTAGTTTAAGTGCTGTTTTTGTTGCTCGACATTCTCGATTTTTCGGGATTCGACGAGCAAAGAGAAGAAAGTATACTTTGAGAAGAGTAGGAATTAGTAAGAATTGGACAAGGATGAAGAGATGATCTAGGAATAAATAATAATATTTTAAAGTGATATTGTTCTAGAGAGCGATAGAGACAGGAGGCCTGGACCGAGCCAGAATGATATTATTTCTAATCGCCCTGTACGTTGACTTTCTATAGATATTATACAAAGTGAGCTGCTTACTTCCTTTTATTGCTTCGACAAATTTTATCTTATATTTTGAATGACAAATATTTAGCTCAAATAAGTTAAATTTACAGCGTATATTTCTTATCTTTCTCAATATTTATTTTTTAGACATATTATAGTCAGACCTCGTCCTCATAATTTTATACTATATGGTAACGAGACAAGGAAATTAGGACTTGAGGTCAAAGATCTTAAAGACTGTTAATTAAGATGCTTTTATCAAAACATAGTTGGTAATACCATTATCTTCCTATCATATATATTAACTTATTTATGAACATTCTCTATCGACCAGGCCATGACTGCAATCAACGCACATTAACTTCGCACCGGAATCTGGACTGTTCCGCACAGCAGCATATTACCATCGGTTTTGGTTTCTCATAATAATGTCTCACCCATCATCAGTCACATCCCCATTGCATAAGGGGTTACTCAGCGTGTTAATCTTGTCAGTCCAATTCGCCAATTTATCCGAGTTGACTGCTTCAATAAGATCTTTCCTCTAAGAGTGGAGTTCTTGAACATAAAAAATTCATTTGTATTTTCTGGTTCATTCAGACACAAATGCCCTGATAATAAATCTTACGAATACCATTTCGAGATCGATAGATAAGCAAAGCGAATCATAATGCCGAACCCGGGAAGTATAAACACAGACACATTTTATATCGGGTTAAGCACTGCAAACTCGAGTAACATTGCGTCAGTCGCCCTCAAGATCTAATTTTATAACTAAATACTTGAAGCCAAGAGAAAGAGTTTTCAGATGAAGTTTCGCAAATAAAAGGACCCTACTCAACCTGAAATAAATCCCATTAATAAATACCTTAAAGAAGTTTCCAGTCTTAATCTCAGAATCAAAAGCGAAAGCAAATTCAGCTCGAATATTAACTATATCGCCAGAAACTGGAAAGAAGCTGCAAACATCCACCAGATCTTTGCCCCTAAAAGTCCGTCGAAATAAAGAGCAGAACAGGCACGGCAGCTATAACCCTTGACAAGGAAAAAGGAAATTAACTAGCTGAAAGAAAAGTAGAGAATTTTAAAAGCAATGATCGTCGATAATAAAGATATTCTTGTTTATAAGGAAAAGAAAATAGGGGAGGAAAATCTAGCGTGCATCCAGCTTACAAAAAGTATTTCTACCTTCTGTGTCCTCATTAAATTCTTATCCCGAGTCGATATTCTCAAATCCGAATACTGTTAACAGCACTATATGCAGTTCAGGACGAAGACTCTTTAGTTCAAATTTTATCGCCAAATTAAGTTATTCTGTTCGAAACCGACCACCATCATTTGCAACAGAAAGAATAGGAACATCGCCGAAGTTAGATCTGTGTTGTATCTTGTCAGCTTTATAGCTTAAAAAAAATGCCTCAATAAGGCCTTCAAAATATTTCCAAGGCTAATGGACGTTTATACCATCACCGTAAATATCAATAAAGGATTTGATCAGGCTACTTAGTTTCGGAGAAATCTGCGGCATCTCCAGAAGATGTGGAAAATAAAGTATTGGGCAAGATTTGATACAATTAAGACTGCAGCACAGGCTCATATCTAAAATATGATAAGTCAGCATCAACATCTGCAGCAGTTTCAAACTATTTTCGTTAGTCAAGGGTATTTGGATACTACTTGCAAGAACTACATAAAATAGATAGCTCTAAAATTCAATCGAATGCATGAAGAATATCTTCGAATGCTGGGTGAGATTGATACAATAAAACAAATGAATTCTAATATCAAAGACTAGAATACTAGACTTTTGAGGAAGCATCAGAAGGTATTGTTACATGTTCCAAAAAACCCTCCCGAACCATACTGGAGGTTTTATCGAGATCTAGACATATTGAAATCCGGAATTAGGAGTTGGTTCGAACTTTAATATAAGAGATTTACGAGGAAAGCTAAACTTAAAAACTAATAGAAAACTTCGCTGCCTTGAAATATTTAACAAATCAGAATTTTATTACCTATTCTTTCAATAGTTAATTTAATGTTATAATATAAATGATGTCTTTATTTTCCTATATTTGATTGCTATCATAAAAATTAGTAAAATAAGGGATCAAAGACTTTTGCCACTTCCGATAAAGAAGGAAGAATTATCGAAGCATATCTTCGAATAGAGGGAGTGTTTATTTGTGATCATGTAGGTTAGCAAAATATTCGATATAGTCTTGAAGGTTTCCACAGAGAGGAGCAGAATTTACCCTTGGTCATATTCTTTCACGAAGGACTCGACAATTAACATCAAAATCGGCAGGGAAAGGATATAAACCACTCCACACCCACCGAACATCGCGACAAAATACTTTTTTGAAGACTCGGCCTGAAAATATGTGCAAACAAGTCCAACAACGTATATTATCAGCACAAATATCCTGAAACCAACGAGTACCATCCCTGGCACCGAATCGTACATGTGGTATTTATCGTGATGGGGGTCATTTAGCTTATTGAATACAGTCATAATTATATTCAGGAACCCTAGCATGCCCATCAATGGAACACACAAATCAAAGTTCTAGCGGTTGATATAGTTAATAGTCCATCCGTAGGCAATTAACATCACTAAGCAGATCACAATTGTCTCCGATAAAGAGTGAAAGGCTAAGTAGCAGATATCCAATATAATAAAAGGAGAACCGAATTTCCAATACAGGAGAAGATTGGCTCCTTTGAAGACTAATGCGCAAACATTGGAAGCAAGTCCACCAACTAAAGTAAGTTTCACCCAATCTACTTGCCCCTCAATCCAGATTTGCCCATTCTGAAACAATAACCACAGACTAATCGCTGCCATTAATGGGATGATGAGCCAGTGGTCTTCATGGCTGCTGAGATGACTGTCATTATTGATCATCACCAGCTTGATCTCGAAGTTTATCTTTTTATTTGAATATTCATGTTGAAGTTGTCCCTAGCAGTCCTTGAGCACGAAGTAATAGAGTTACTCTTCCTCAACTTCTAATGTTTTAAAAGAGGCAGTGGGTAGCTCTTTAGGCTGTAATTGGTTAACCATATCGTTGTCCTTGGATTAACATCTCAGTTTTTGTTCGATTTGCCACCTAGATTATGGGATAATGGCGAGGTGCAATGGTCCAATCGGTGTTGTTTGTTTGTAAGCTCCTTCGACCAGTGTGTGAAACTCGATGCGTGAAGTTCCTTTATGGAAACCCATTTTCGTGAGAAACACCCAATTGCCCTGCTTGTGAAATTGGATTGGAGAAAAATTTGTCTAATAAATTTTTGTGGAGACTGAGTGAAGAAGAGTCAGTACAAAGACCCCGTATAAAATGATGTTTGAAGTCATCGATGTTTTTTTATATAAATTTTCTATTTTTTATCTATAAATATGTTTTTTTCTATAAGTAATTTCTAAATTAGCATTTGAAGCACTAAATTAGAATATTTCTTGATTTGAAAGAAACTAATCAATAAACTAATTTTTTGCGTTGAAAGATATTTAATCTAGTAAATAAGTCTCGAAGTATTTTTTAAATAAGTAGCGAACTTATTGTATTTAGAAATTTTCATATGGAACCACTTGAATCATTTTTAATAGTTATTGATAATCAATATTATCTATAGATCCACAGTTCAATACACTAAATCACGAAGGATTCCGAGCAATAACCTACATATTTAAAAAAAAAATACAACTGTCCCCTTTGGTTTCGAAATGCTTTGAGAAATATACGATATTATCTTTTAAAACATTTTTTCCAAGGTTTCTTTGTTTTTTAATAGCCATCGCGACAATTGAAACTATTGAGTATTTTCGTATAATTTTATCTAACACTATAAACATTTCGGTAAATTTAATATTAAAAAAAAACATATCAGCTTGTGATTAAGAATGTCAGGCATGTATATTACTTGGTAAGAGAATTGCAACTTCATTTTCAAATCGTAAAAAACACACCTAATATACAAATATAACACACCGAATCCTTAAAATTATATATACATTCATATTAATTAGATGGCATACCACCACTAAAACAGGATTTGCTTTTGGATGTATATTAACATTTATCTTCTGTACCTTGAGTGTGGCTTGGCCAGTCTTCAGAAGACTAATACTTGCCGATGCCCTCCCAAATAGCAAAACTTCCAGAGTCTTCTATAAAATGATTGACCTACTGCTGAGATACTTTGTAATGTATTTAATGATGACTATGAATGGTTACGTAAACTTGAGCATTGCACTTGGTATGTGTGCGGGATATCTCATATTTCGCTCTCGGTAACCGATTTCAAAGACGAATATTCAATGATTGTTATACGAAAAAAACAATACAAATAATTAAAAAAAAACATTGCATTTTGGTTTAATATGTTTCACTGTTGGATATTAAGTATTTAGAATAATGTCATTGAAGGTCTTCCTCATCTGAAATTTATTTGGCCTGCAATCTCGGGTCAATTTATTCCTCCATCTCAACTTCGTGTGTCTATAATTTGGTCTCTTTGTGCCTAAACTAGTAGTAAAGCAAATTGTTGTTGGAAATTTCTTCCGTATACTCTTCTTCAATCAATTTGTTTATAGTCACATCCTTGATAATCCCACCGTTGAATATAACCAACAGATTCAAGAGATGCAGGAGAGCCCTTTTGATCCGAGTCAGATCCATATCTGCGTTTTCCTGCTCTTCGTGGTCAACCAAAAGAGTTTCCTTTATCTTCTGCTGGATGTAGAGGTACAACTCTTTCTTGTTCTAGTAAAAATTCTCGTCGAAGACTCCTTTCAGCGATTTCACCTTTAAAAATTCGAACTGCAGGTACTTGAAAAGCCGCAGAAGACTTGCGAGAATTCTGTAGTAACGAAAGTTTTTTGTCCGAGTGAAAAAGAAGTTGGTGTATTTGGACTCAATAGACAAGATATTAACTATCAAAGCAAAAACCTTGCGTGCAGCGGGTTGTTCAGACAGTCTTTCTTCTACCCTTAAAAAGTTAGTGAGCGTTTTATAAATCTCGGTCAGGGACATGGCCACTATGCTGAGATAGTTTCCGTAGCTTGCGACTAGTGGTTTTGGCTATACGACATCCTTGAATTTATAGTAGAGTTGCTCGATTGATGATTATTAGAGGGTCGCGTGTTGAAAGGAGGCTTGGTCAAAATCGATGAACCATAATATTTATTCTGTTGGTTTCTATACCTCGGGAATATTTTTTTACGTAGTCTTCATTAAAGTTTCTCAATTTATATTAGATATATTGAAAGGATATTTGAATTGTTCGTAAATATATTTGTTTATAAAAAATGAGATTTTTGTTACAACTACCATAAATCAATTGGAGTATAAGATAGATAAAAAAATCAATGATCAAATATATAAATCAATTTAAAATCACAAACAATACCATCATAAGGGTGATTAGTAATGATAATTTGTCAGAACCACTAGTGCTATCAACGCTTTTCTTGTTTGCACCAAGTTGCATTTGCAAAATTTGATTCTGTTGGGCAGGCGTCATTACATTCAGAGGACCCTTGGAAATTGTTGGTATTGTGGTTGGGATAGGGGTTACTACCTAGCTTGACTACTCTTCAGAAGTAGGCTCGGCTGATGACTCGGCTAAAGGATCGGCTGACGGATCGGCAGTTGGATCTGATTGGTTTATCTCTGTGCTAGGATCAGTGCTAGGATCAGTGCTAGGATCAGTGATAGGATCAGTGATAGGATCCATACTTGCCTCTGTGGAAGGGACTGTGCTTGCATCTTAGGAAGGAGATAGGTCAGTGGAAGTTGCACTTAGATTAGCAGTTGTTTTAGTACTTGCAGCTGGAGCTGTGTTTTTCTTGATGTCACGAATAAAATTAGAGAACAATGGTCCGAGCGAATCCAGCGTTGAAGGAGCTGGGGCAGGAACAACAAATGCTGAAGGATTGTTTGCAACTCCTGGGTTAACTGATGAATACGTTGAAGTGGTAGGGTATACTGTTGAGTCCCCCCCGGCTGCTGAAAAATCGTAGGTCGCTGGCTGAAACTGCAGGAATCTAGCAGTAGTAAAACTCGTCGCCGCAACAAGAAGAAGTGCGAAAATGGTAATTGAAAGGACAATTTTAGTCATAGCTTGTACTGTATTTGCTGGGGGTATTACTGTTTATTGGATGAGTTTAGTTTTTTTTAAATGATTAAAATTGCTCAATAATATTTATATTTATTATAATGGAAGATAGAGTTATGTTTTTGTATTATGATATCGTTTAAAAATATCAGCCGAACATTTATTGAAGAACTTAATTAAGTTATTACTATTTTATAACATGCTAAAATATCTATAAAAATTTTGCTGAATTTGAAGTCATTCGGTAATTTGATCGATTATATATGCCATGCTTTTATATTGAAAATTAAATATATTTTATAATTTTCCAATTTATTATCGAATTCGAGAGAAACGTAAAAACTTTCCAAAAACAAATAATCGCACTTAAATTATTTAAAAAATTAAAT
>JAHDVE020002465.1:0-42522 GCA_022606495.2 Halesus radiatus | reverse complement strand
TTACGATTTGATAATAATGTATGGCGACGAATAGAGTTCGCATAATCATTATATAACTTCACTAATGTTTGAAGTTTGTCCAACAAAAAATATATAAATATAATAAATTATTACTTTCAAGGTATAGCAGTGTCCCTCACGATAGCTGTAAAGACTTTTATGTACGATCCATGAATAAAAGTACCCGGACTGGGAGCAACTGGTAAATGAAACGAAAAATTCGAACCCAATATATTATTTGCACTGGTGTGGGAATCGTGCACACAACTTCCCGCCAATTATGCTTCACGAATACAATTATTAGATTAATTACAATAAAAAAATTGTAACTAGTTTAATTTATTTGCGCTTCGTTGTAACATAAATGCACTCCGAGCAGAGAACACAATTCAGAAACAAAACTCCGTTTAATTACCGGATATTTCCTTTCCAGATTTCCACTACCCCCGTTTCCTCCCACCACAGAAATTTACACAATTAAAAGTACACAGTCCCCCTGGCTCTGGGCAGTAGAACTCTTGTGGAGTCATGTAAAATATGTATTCAATATTAAGACAAATGTAAAATCTGAATATAAACTGGTCAAAAATAATACAAAATATGCTTTAGGTGAAACAGCTTTTATTGGACGTGACCTCTTTTCTCCGGAAAAGGACAGACATTAAAAATTAATCTTGACTGAAATTGACCAGTGTGTCAGAAAGTATTCGGTAGTTTTAATAAAGTAACGATTAAGTAAAAAGTAATTATCCTGTATTCGCCAAATTCGATCAATGTCACGTTTTATTGTATAAGCAATAGAAGCATTTCACGTTTTATTAGGCCGATCAATGAGTCCATAGATGAGGCACCGTATCACAGTATTCGTTAGGCCAAGTAGTACAACAATATCAAGAAATTCAATAGTTAATTCTCAGCTAGGGAGGTATTTTAGTCAAACAAACGTAGACTGGTACTGTAACTTCTTCTATGCAATATATTATAATAATGTATTGATTTTGCAGTGTCCTTCGAATCCGATATAAACAACAAACACAAAACAACTTTGAAATAATAACATAATTTGCCAAAGATACCTCAACGATTCTTGTACATTTCAATAATTGCTGCTTCGGGAATGATTCTACAAGTACGAACGTAACAAGGATACATTTATTATAAGATCTTGGATTTCAAACAAAAAAATAATATTTTAAAATCCCATAACGATTGGTTTTAACACTATATTCGTCCGATATCACTATACCTAGGCCATTGCCTATCAACTTAATCGAAAAAAGGCGGTAGGTACCTACTTCTATCCTACTGTGCACAGAAACCATTCGTCCGATATCACTATACCTAGCCATTGCCTATCAACTTAATCGAACAAAGGCGGTAGGTACATACTTCTATCCTACTGTGCACAGAAACCATATTCGTCCGATATCACTATACCTAGCCATTGCCTATCAACTTAATCGAACGAAGGCGGTAGGTACCTACTTCTATCCTACTGTGCACAGAAACCATTCGTCCGATATCACTATACCTAGCCATTGCCTATCAACTTAATCGAACAAAGGCGGTAGGTACCTACTTCTATCCTACTGTGCACAGAAACCATTCGTCCGATATCACTATACCTAGCCATTGCCTATCAACTTAATCGAACAAAGGCGGTAGGTACCAACTTCTTTCCTACTGTGCACAGAAACCATATTCGTCCGATATCACTATACCTAGCCATTGCCTATCAACTTAATCGAACAAAGGCGGTAGGTACATACTTCTATCCTACTGTGCACAGAAACCATATTCGTCCGATATCACTATACCTAGCCATTGCCTATCAACTTAATCGAACGAAGGTGGTAGGTACCTACTTCTGTCCTACTGTGCACAGAATCCTGGGGATTAGAATCCAATTTAGTGGAAGTCCGATGGCTTAACATAATAATGCCTCGTCTGGAGTAACCACCACTTCTAACAGACGGGTATCATAGTGGGGGACAAAGGTAGGATTTACGCGAGAATATATTTTACTGTCTTCCTTAGTAGCGATTCAGTAATTGACGCGCGTTTTAACATCCGCAATTTTCACTTGCATGAAAGTATCCATGACATGCTTAAATGCTTAATACGCAGTATTGGGGATTTATGAAGCGGGAGGATTAATTGTATGCGAAACGTGAAACGCGCTCACAGATTGTGGTAATTTAAATATTTTACAGAAAACACTTTTAGCGCGTAATGCTTTTAAATATTGAGATGAATTGTTTGTTGGCGGCTGTACATACGGAATATGAAATGGAATAAATTGTTATTGTTAGTTGAAAGCTCAAGTCCTTCGAGAACCTTATAAAAAAACGGTATATGTTAGTATTACAATAATATATATCGTATTTTTGTGTGTTATAATTTGAAGGACTTCAACTATAAATCTACAATAACAATTTATTCCACGTCATATTCTGTGTTTACACCCGCCAACAAACAATTTATTTCAACATTTAAAAGTATTACGTGCTAAAGGTCTCCGTTTTCTAAAATATTTAAATTATCGCCATCTGTGAGCGCGTATTGCGTTTCGTTTATCCAAGGGAGAGGATGGAGAAAGTATATAAAAAATATACCCACCTACAAAGAATGGGAAAATACCAATTAGGCAGGAAATTAATAATCAATATATTAATTAGAACCGTGAGAAAAATACAGCTGTTCTTTTAAAGTTATATTTGTTACTTGAAAGGTGGGTAGGATTTTCTTTGGGGGTTCAAAACGTAGGATGTTTATGGAACTAACAAAAAAATAGCAGTTGAAGTTAAAAAACGCTTTGATGAATCAGAAAATGGTTTCAAACGTCTTCTTAGAAAAATAAACACAGATAGGTCGGTGTTTAAATCCATTATAGGTGAACTCGGTGGATAATCGAACGTCCTACGTAACAGATCAGAATCTGCATAATTTAATAATTAAAACGAAGTCATTTAAATACACAACCATTGAAATATTTTTTATGTGTTTCGAATAGGTAGCCCAATCTCCTACGCTCCTTATCATGCCCACACGCTAATAATGTTTTTTATAAAAATAAAAATAAATTTAATCGGTGTATTTCAATTCTAGTTTAATATTCGAGCATGTAAATTATAAACGAGATCGCCGATAAAGGATTGCTCACACCGTTTTTAAATAAATTATTCCGGTATCGGTGGAGAGGTATTTAAATAAATAAGTATAAATGTAATAATAGTGAAATAAGTATTGAAATAATTCTGTTTCCAAATAGTTTTTGCATTATGTTTTACTCGTGTACGATTACATTACACTTTTTTGCTAACCGTATTACAGAATCTTAGACACAGTCACTCTAAAACAGCAAAAGCGTATCTTCAGACTTGAAAATAATCACAGGCTAGAAAAAACGGGCGACCGATTGATAGATTCCTCTATCTAGCTAGCACCCAAAAATACACACTTTGCAGGTTGCTAACTCAAGAAATGCTATCAATGATTTATCTGTATTTTTTTATGGGAAATTAGGAAAATGTATAAGGTTTCAAAAGACAATAATTCTAAAATTACAATCTTTTAAAGTATATATAAAATACTTACTGGAACTTTAGACATTTATTTTCAGACATATCGATATGTATTTCATAAAACAAAAAGATTACAGCTTAATGTTTATTTTCGTATTTTGAAAGCGTATACATTTCCCTACTACCTGTAGAGAATTTACTGATAAATCGTTTGTGGTATTGCATGAGTTAGCAATGTGATTTTTAGGGCCATTTTTGAGTGCCAGACCATTGTCTAATTAATCTTTAGAGCACATGCGTCAGGTGGAAATGCTTTCCTTGTTCCATCGGTATTTCAATGGAAGGTACTCCGAGGAACTAGCGTCATTAATCCCTTCGGCACCTATGCAATGGAAGGTACTCCGAGGAACTAGCGTCATTAATCCCTTCGGCACCTATGCAATGGAAAGTACTCCGAGGAACTAGCGTCATTAATCCCTTCGGCACCTATGCAATGGAAGGTACTCCGAGGAACTAGCGTCATTAATCCCTTCGGCACCTATGCAATGCAAGGCATTTTGAGTGCTTCATGGACAACATGGATTGGTTGAGAGAGTAAGAGCTACGGATCGTCGAAAGTGGAATGGCCTAACCAGAGAGGCTGAACCGAGTACACATTAGCTTGGCAGGTATGTGGGAATTAAAATAATAATATGGCCACGAACGCTTCACAGCTACATAATTTAACATGATTTTATTAAAGCGAGCCATTAAAGTAAAACAACACGATAAAAACCACTTGTACCACCGAGCAAACATCAATCATGCTTGTAAACTAAACACATAGGTTCCCAGATAAAAGTGTCAAAAAGCGCCAGGCGACAGGCACCGAGTGTTTTATGATCCTTACCAAGCGGAATTTATAGCTTATGAATACACTTCAAAATGAACTTGCCATCTCAAATAGTTTCAACAAAGACTAACCTAATAAAAAAGGGTGAAATAGCTGTTACGCGTACACAGAATAACAATGGAAGTTATGCTGGAATAATTTTTAATAAAGTTGAAGTTAAATGAACATCAATGATCTTGGGATAAACTCGTTAGGTGAAACCTGATTGCAGTGAGAAACGACGTCCATGTTGTCACGACAATGGCCGCTGAAGACACAATCTTTATCCATTTGCAAAGGGGGTGAGTATTTAGCGGTGGCGTGCGGTGACATTTCTCAACTTTCAAGGACAGATATTAATTGTAATTGTATTTAATACGTAGAACTGATTTTTTATTTAATTTAAAGAAAACAAATGACTGAATAATTATTAAATTTATTATCTAAAAATTTAAAAAAAATTACAATTCAAGAACAGAGTTTCTCGGTTGATATTACACCGTAGGTATTCAAAAATATTTTATTTTTAAAATTAAATCAAATTTTAAAATGTTATTAAGATCTGCGAGTTTTTAGTTTTTTTTTAAATGATTGTGACAGTTGAACGCATTGATTTGGGTAGTAATTTTAAATTTTACGAATTAAATGCAATATGATGACATAAATATATTAGAAATTCCACCGTTTTGTATGAAAACATACACCTTTTCTTCTCTGAAAATGCGATAATCCGCAAGAACCATTTACAATGTACGAGTATGCGCTGATTATTTATACCAATAGTTTATTCTAAATTGTTATATAGTATTCTAAATTGTTATATAGTATTCTAAATTGTTATATAGTATTCTAAATTGTGCATGTAAGTGAGTCTGCTACTCGTGAATATTTCAAGTCATAGTTTTAATTTGCATATATATAGTATATCTGTTATTTTACAATTATATTAGGTAAGGTTAGTTAGAGTAAAGCGCACTTGAGGTGAACCTTCATAAAACTGCGCTATAGAAATTTACTATTATTGCTATTATTAACGGTTAATCAAATAGATTCTAAAATACTCCGTTTTTGTGAACTATACGCTTTTGATAAACGAATTAAAAAAATTGTATTCACCACTTCATTAATATACATATGTTTCGAAAGCGATGCTTTTTTCATCAGGAATATACAGAATACTAGAAAATAATATTGTCAAGTATAGACAAATGATAAACATAAGTAGGTAAGTAATTAAGCAAAAATGTTAATAAAAATTATTTTTAATCATTTTTATACGTTTTTGATTCTCAAGCGCATCACTTGTCCATTATGTTACCGGAAGGCAGAAAGTAACAGTGGCATTTTTCAAGAAGCTGTCAAATTATCAGTTCAAGAGATGGGTAATAATAGCCTCGGTTTATGTTTGTTCAAAAATCATTTAAAATTAATTAACAGAATATTATGACGTAAGCCGTTTCTTCGTCTCCCGTAAAGCGTTTTAATTGTGGGTTATTTTCCTTATGCCGTTTCAGCCGATACGAATCTCCTCCGGGACAATAGGCCCGAGCGAGATGGCTATCGGCAATTCTTTAGTCATGTCATTATACTCATTATTATGTGAAGTTAGGTCGGTACAATGCCACCGTGTGTTGTAGTTGCTATTATCGGGGGCCCGCAGAGCAACCATTACCATTATGCTGTCTAACGAATAGTAGGGACTGTTCTTCGTCACGGCTTTGGTAAGGTCCAGCGCTCATAGAGCTGGAGGACTCGAGGAGAGATTCGTTTAATCTTCATCTCGTATTGCAACAAATCCACTTGTCAACCCCGTACAGGAAGCCCTGATGCTCCTAATTCAGTCTCTTTGAGCAGAGGAAAGAATGAGCATGGGTCTTAAAGAGATCCTGAAATGCTGAGCACAATAACTGTTAGGGAAAACGACCAGTTATCATGCAGGAATTTTAAGACTTGTACGAAAACTGGACATGCGTTTTTGTGTGAACCAGTACAATGACCCAAATTATTTAGGAGACCTTATATTGAAATACCCGTGGAACAAACGCAACATTCCCATCTGACGTCTATGGGACCTATCGAACGTATTCACCAATGTTTTGAGTATCTCAGGTTCTTCAATGAATACTAATACAAGAATAGGGCTATCGCCCTTTCCATAATTCCCATTCATTTGGATTCGAACTGTAAACATTAAAATCGTTAACTTATCACTCTGTGATAGCGGCACTACGACGAATAAACCCCGATAGTACAAACAGTATTATTATATACACTCTTATCTCTGTCATTATTCATTCATTCAATACTTCATCTTTCAACACAGCCTCACTGATTGCTTTTCGGTCTTTAATTTGACCCAACTCAGTATAAATCAATTGGTCTATTTTATCTTATCAAATAATATTGTTGTTGTTGTAATAATAATAATAACGTTTTAGGTATGTATCCTCGAATGATATGATGGAATTAATTAATTATTGATGGTATATAATATATTATATTCCACAAAATGTCGGAATTACATATATGACAGATAACAACGTCTATATATATATATATATAATATTATATTAGGCCAACGGGCCTTTATTATATAATGGTGTCAAATCGTTGAATAAGATTTCAGCCAATATTTACAAGTTAGTACCATTTAACACCTATTGACTAAGCAAACTTCTATTCGGCAAATTGAAATAAATGTATTGAAAGTAGTTCAATTACTTCGAGAAAATTGAGATTTATAGTGGTGTTACGTTGACTGATATTATTTGCCTATGATGTTAGACGTGTCCGTCATAATTTATATCCACGATACCTATACCACCTATAAGTGAAAAAAAATACCAATTTACCTAAACTAAAATAGTTGAGAAAATCACTTTTTCGAATTGCAATAAATAAATCGCATTTGCGAACATAATAATGTTGGATGTCGAAAACAATCAATCATAATTTATAATATACGTACTAAACAAATTTAATCGTATTAAAACAAAATATAACAGCATTGTTTTAAATGTTTTCGTTATAAATCAGATTTTGATTTAAAATGTACATATACAAAAAAAAAACATTACCATTGCATTCTTTACTGACACTGATCCTGTACAGATATCAAATATATCTGACAGTTGATTTTGGTAGCGACCCCTAAGCTGGTGCCCAGAAACTCTGTTTTAGTTTTCTAACCCGCCTCACATGTACTTTCCCTAGTTATAAAAAGTACAGAAAGGGAAGCTCTAGTGAGGTGTCTAAAGGGTATGGGTCAATCAATAACCTAATATGAATATATTTACTAAATGGGCGTCATTTGGTAAAAAAATAGATGCATTGTAATAATATTAAGTAAAGTATCCATACTTATCACCAAAGTGTATATTATTACCTCATTGTCATCCACTCCTGACCCAAGTAAAGCAACATAATATATACCAATCTGAAGATGGCCGTGACAGACTGAAACCGGTACGATCTAACAATATAATAACGAATTTAATAATAATATAATAATCATTGAAGAAGATAATATTAACACATCCCAAATGAACCACGAAACCGAAAAACAACAGAAATTAAAATGATTTCAGTCGCATCTGGGACTCGAACCCAGGACCTCTACCTATCCGGGGTAACCGCTTAACCAACTTAGCTAATGAGACCAGTGTTCTCATTAGCTAAGTTGGTTAAGCGGTTATTAATATTAATATTATCTTCTTCAATGATTAAAATATTACAATGAGGTTTACAAACTTCAATAAGTTATAAAAAATAAATTGAATAATATAATAGTTTATATAAGTGAATAATCCGCTCCGATTGGTCGCGCAAGTAGGTACTATGACGGTTTGCACGGCTATGAAAATATTCAAATATAGTACCGAGTGGGTAAAATACAAATATTAGTTTCAGAGTGGTCCTAGCGATCGGGTATATTATTTAACGGGAGAACGAGCACGCATTCGTGAAAATTGTTCACAATCCGTTAAACTCTAGAACTCGAGATTTAACACGGAGATAACATAATAGATACGCCACTGGATTCATACTACAATAAGCCCGTTTAAACGATAGAAAACTTTGAGTATGCGGTGCAACCTTGAGGTGATATTTCACAAAATTAATGATATAGAAAAATTTAAATATAAGTAGGGTTCCAGCGCCCAAGCTAGGATTTGCTAAGATTTTTGAGAGGAGTTGCAGGAGTCACAAAATGGGATCGAATAAGAAACTCGATGATCCGGGAGGAGCTAAACATCGAATTCCGCGGAAAATTCTGAGTGCTATTCCAGAGGGAAGACGTCCGGTGGGCCGCCCCAGACAAGTGAGAGAAGCAACCCCAGAAGCCGTGCAAGGAGAGGCTGGACCTGCTATGGACGAACGCCGTTGACATAGCCGCAGAACACGGACGCTTGGAGGACACTTGTCGATGCGACGGGTCCCAACCCGAATAGGACAAGAAGAAGATGTATATATGTAAAATATAAGTAAGTACGTACTACAAATCATAGGGTTTATGCCATATTTTCACAGCATACATATACACAGCATAATATGACCTGATAGAGTGCTTCACTGTCGGCAACACAGGATATGAAACTACAATCATTTTTAATACATTCGTGAAAATAATTTAAACAGCGGCGGTTCTGTGAAAAAATATAATCGGAAACATACTTTAAAATATTTTATTCTATAAAATACATACACTAAACGGAAACCGATATTTATGTACTCACATAAATGTGATTGATTACCTAAATTCACTTAAAAACGCTTAAATTTAATAAAAGTAAAATAAATATACTCAAGCGATCGGGTATAGAAAACGGGTTAGCCCTTTCTGAGAGAATATTAATATAGGGAGATTTTATGAATGGTTACCGTTTTATTAACGAAATTTTATTTCAGTAACAATGTCAGTGTCACTCATGTTCAGCAAACCTTGAATGTTCTTTTGGATTACCAAATACACATTAATCGAACAGATATTCGTCGATTACGAAAATTGTCTATATATTATTATTATTAATCCTGCATTTATGATGCATCCGCGTCGTAATCTTTGGATCACTGCTTTGAACCAATGGCGGCTCGCACTGTTGAAATAATTGTAAAAATATCATTATATTATCACATGGCATTAGTTTGTAAGCTTAGATTTTGTAGGTGGCTTGGTAGTTTTAAGTTCAAAAAACAATAAAATAATGGTAGGCTCACGGTGGCCTGTTTTCACGAATGAGGATGTTCGTTTTTATATTTGGGAAGTATGTTTACGAGAAATTGAAAGACTGATAGGGATATTGAAAAAAGGGTGAATGCAGGAAACTCCATTAACGGAGGACTGAACGCGGTTGGCGCTAACAAAAAGTTGTCCAAAGAAGCGAAGCTAGCAGTCCACAATGGAGTGCTGATACCATCCCTGATGTATGGAGGTGAGGCATGGAAGTGGCAGAGGAAGGATGAAAGTAAACTGAATGCCGTAGAAATGAGATCTCTGAGGCGAATGTGTAGTAAAACCATGTATGATGGTGTGAAAAATATTGAGATTCGTAAAGAATGCAAGGCTGATGTAAGCGTCACGAGAAGAAAGAGACGCTTAGATGGTTTGGGCATGTAGAGCGAATGAACGAAGAAAGGAGTGTAAGGAGAATATATGACGCGAATGTGAATGGAAGAAGGACGCCCGAGGAAGACATGGCACGAGTGAATCAAATACTCAAGTCAGGCCATGTCAGAAGTCGGAAGAACAGAAGAGAATGTATGAGGCGTTGTATGAATGTGAATGAAGCAAGATGTGTATGCCAAGATCGAGTTGTTTGGCGGTCTGTCCTCTCTGCCTACCCCTGCGGAGAAACGGCGTGATGGTTAGTTGGTCGGTTAGTAAGTTTGCCAGACAAAATACCACGTTACTTGTAAATAATACAAATTAACTGCGTTTGTGGCAATATACTGCATTTACTCATCGTAGATTCGAAAATGCACGTTCGTTGCTCCGTAAATAATACATTATGGCGAGTATCTACTATCTACCATACATATTATTTATTTCTTTTGGAAAGTTGTCGTCCGTCTCGTTTGTCTTAATGTACGAAAGAGGCATCGCGAGCAGGTTTTTATCAATTGGATATAAGTTACACGCACTGCATTTATTTGCTAAATTTATTGACTTGAATGCATGTTTCATTCGGGTCGTTCGTCGTAAAAATAGTTAGAATGTCGAAGATAATAATGGGTACTCAGTTAACATAGTCGGCTTAATCTAAGCACAATAATTTGGAGCATTCGCGTGTCACGGAAACATGTCACAAAGCTCGGGAAGTTAGCTAGGTCATAACCATCAGACCTAACCACCAATAAAATAAAATTAAAATAAACATTGGATAATTTGTATGGCGCCGTTTTGTGAAAAATCACCATTTAGTATTAGTTTCTTATACCATCAGACATGATAAATAAACGTTACAGCATTGACATTGTCTCAAATTCCGTAAATGCATTTGAAATTTCAATACAGGGGACGATAGCTGATAATTTTTATTATGTCTTTACAAATAAAATTAATTTTATAAAATCAAAATTAAGGCAAGTAACGTCTTTGAACCTATTTGGTGACAATATTAACATTTTAACATCTCCGTTTCTTTGGCCTTCGTGAAAACGAACAATATCGTGTTATTGCACTATCGTGTTTTTGCACGCACCGAGTTTCGGTGAGTTGGGTGAATAAATATTCTTATTGTAACTGAATAATTCATAAACTTTTTTGCGTACACCAGACATGTTGTAAACGCATTAATTAGATATATTTACACGCCGACTATATATATGTGATATGTTATGTATGATGCTTTTATGTAAATATTTTGTTTGCGTTCCTAATAAATAAAAAAAATAAAAAATACAATAAAAATTTTAAGAGACACGCAGATGCAGATGAACCACACTAAATTATGGCGTTTTGAAAACAGTTCTAACTCTAAAAATTAGTTTTTTTTTTTAAGTGAGATATTCAGTACGTGAAATAATCTATTGAGATTTTCAGTACGTGAAATAAGCTATTAAGATGTTCAGTACGAGAAATAAGCTATTAAGATTTTCAGTCAGTTATGTTCCTTCAGTTTTACAAGTAAGATGAAATCGTTTTTTTCTGAATATTACTTCATGTTCAAGAGAGTTAGCAAACCAAAATAAGCCTTGCCTCCCCAAGGATAAAGCTGCGTAATGCGCCCTTGTTGACGCACCCAAGGGCGGACTATAAAATTGTAATTCGGAAGAGGAATTCGGAATAATGACATTAAATGGACTACACTAATTCAAAATACATTCGGACGCCGGATATCGTGCTGAAAATTATGCACTTTTTTGTATTTTTATTTATTTAGTCTTCTGAATACCGCCGCAACATGAGCAGGTCCTCGCTCGTGGCTAGGCCCACGCTGTACTAGAATGGTCGTTTTGACAATGCCCATGTACTGCAAGTAATAAGGCTTGTAGAGGCGATTACTTCCAATCTGACCCTTTCGATAGAGCAAACGTGCGGAATGACATTCCGATATGGTACTGGTTTGCTCTTGAGCGCTGGTCCCATCTCCGCTTTCACCCTGAACGCTATGACAACAGGTTTACGAGTGAGAAATGGCGATAATTGGCATCAAAATTGCCAGACATAATAATGCAATTTGATCATTTCACTCTTCACACAAAAAAGCGATAAGTCATTTTCATCAACTATTTATCAGTGTAAATAATGTGTGTGCGCTCAACAGTGAAAAAAAGTTAAGAAAAATAATAAATTAATACCTAATGCAGCAGAAAGAGGAAACATGTTATTTTAAATAGAAATAAAGTAAGTAATGTTGATTTACTCGTATTTCTAGGAGAAAAGATCCACTTTCAAAGCAACATCCGAAAGTACTGGACGCCAAAGCGCGAGTGTTTGAAATAGATGGAAAAAATAAAATACAATATGTTCATATTTGTACAATTCAATGCCCGCTAGTTGTTTAAACAGAATTAATTAGATGGAAACTCTAGGGATCTACTATTAAAACGGCTTTTCATTTCAATAAAGGAAACATGCTCACTGTCATAAATTTATGTTGGGTATTGATTGCATTTAAAGATGAGCACTTATTATTTATGCGAGTAGTTCTAAATAGAAATGTACAATTTAAATTTATATAAATGGAAGGAATTTTCTAATAATCACATTAGCCTTTGGAATGTACATTTACGGTTCAAGTGAATCTTTATCCGTCATCAGAGATGACTGTATGAAAATTTGAAATGCAATATATATTGGACATCACAAGTATGATGGAAGGGAAAGACTTGTGTTGTAAGATTTTTTAATTGACCGAGAATATATTGATGATCAAGTGACATATGACAGATATTATTAGGTACTTTTTAAACATTAACATAAGTAGTATGTTTGTGTCGTCGCATCTTCTAAGAATGACAGCGTATAATCTGAGCCGGGTACAGTGTACACTGAACACAATGTCCCTCTGCAAAGAGAAGTATTTTATGGATGCATAAAACAGAATACTCTTGAAAGCGTCTCAAACGCCAACGTCTGCACAGTGTCTATCACGGAGATGACAAACTATGAATAAAATGTGTCGCCCATGGAAGTAAATACTATGTCTTTCATGTACATGCAGTATACACAAACACCCTCCCTCTGCGCAAGGATGATCTGTTAATCTTGGCATTGAACTGTCTTCTTTATATAATTCTAACCAAGCTTGAAGATGGGAATTACAATAAAACTATTCAATCGTAATCAATAATGGTGACAATGACTGAAGTAATGCCAGAAAAACAAAGAAAACATTTCATTTGTATACTCACATTCTAGGTAAAGAAAGTAGAGGTATAAAGTATATACGAGATATATTTATTCCAAAAAAAAGTTGATTTACAATGTATTACAATACTCATAGACACAACCCCTTTAAAAGTTAACTGAAGACAGAAGATTAGGCATCCTATATGTCATGTATGACATTTGATAGCATTTCTCTTATTATATAGATAAACTGTTAAAACCACTGAGGAGCACTCGTATTTGGAGCATGTTTCGGAAGGTACCTACTTCCTTACTTAAAACGACAAAAAAGGTCCTACCATCACGCATGCATGTCAATTCACAGAAAACTTATAAAGTGGGTACCTAGCCCATAAAATATATATTCGTTTATCACTATGAAATACGTAACTCTAAATTCGAATTATGAAAAGATTATGATAATACGATGACCTTGCGCTATAGAGCTCAGGCTTATATTGAAATGAATCTGCACCAGCAAATGGTCAGAAAATGATAGTCGTTTTCCATTCCCGTCAAATTGAACCGTGGGAAAATATATTTAGAGATTTACTTGAATGTGAATAATCAATACAACACTTTGACGGTCAAGTTTAGATTACCTATATCGAGAGCAGTGTCCAATACAATATCAAAAAAATATTTTGGTAGTAGTTTTAAAAAATAAATAAGATTTTTTAAGAATTTAAAAAAGTTTGCAGCCTGGTGTTATCTGTTACACTATTATGTTTATTTCTGGGTTTGCCGTACGCCGAGTTAAAAACACAGATGTTTTGTTTACGTAATGCACGTGAAAACATAATTAGTTATTAGTTCTGATGAGTAAAACATTGAGTTCGATATTATACACAAGTTTATTACGAACCAATAAAATTTGCTGTTTTTTAAAGAATTTTACGGAAGGATGTAACGCGTTTATGAATTGAATAAACTATTGAGCATATTTTAGTATTATTTTAGTAGGCGTGATAAATTTGGATTCAAATATAAATAATTTATGAAGGAACGAATCGGTAGCAGATTTTTTATTCTTGTTTATAATTTCCTTCGCAATATTATTAAACTATTTAAATTTATGCCTAATATAAATACGATTTATCGTTGCTAATTTTGGTTTGTAACTTTGATTTTCAGCTCAAATCATTCCATCGCTACATCGAAAAGCGGGTGTCTTTTAATGTTATGACTTGTCATTTACTTAATGGGTAAAGCCATAAAGCCCATACAAGATGTTAAAAAAAGTACCGGAGATACCTGAAAAAATATGTTTTCCAGGAAGCAAATTGTGATGACCAACAGATAATAGTGTCGTTGACTTCGAGCAGTGGGGAAATGGCGATTTAATGAAATGCTGAATGATTTCCTGATCATCCCAGGCGCATAAGTCATGCGCAAAGGCGATATATTAGAAATGTCTGTTCATTTTTTATAGCTGAGGATTTAAGGGCTCCACACATTAGATAGAGAGTGAAGTGTGAATCGTAACTCCGAAATGTTAATAGCTCGAGAGATACGGCGACAGTTATAACTTGCAACAGGCGTTGATTGTGAGCAATCGTCGGTTCAAGAGTATTCGAACTTGTCTATAGATACAAAGGTCTAGGGTTCAATCCCCTTTGAGGTTGCTAGTTAATGCAACTCATAGGAAGGCGATTAGTTTAATCGTGAACCATCAGAGTATCTACTTTACTATAGAACTTGTCAGGGGCGCGCAGTTCATTGAGACTGAAAGCTTTACATACCCCAAGAAAAACATTAAGGAAAGTGCATTATAATGCATGGTCCTTTATGAAAATCACGTTCTTGGTACTTGTTAGTACTAAAACAAGTCTCAAAGTGAGGAGAAATAACCCAAATTATATATTTTCCGTAACTACACAATAACAAAAGACAAAAAATCAGTAAGTCTTTTAAAAAAAAGCCTTCTGATAGCCAAAATACCTATACGGAATTAGTGGTCCTATGTTGGCATTAAGCCATTTATTTAAAACGGGGTGTTTATATCCAGTAGGCGAGCCTTATTCAATTGACCGATCGAGCAACACCTTGGGAATACTCAAACGAACGGTTTCGACAATCAATTCCCGATCCTAAAACAGATTGCCCCGAGGGACCTACTCTCTCCTCGCGAGGCAGTTGGTTAACGCACCCGATTAGTTAGTCCTGTGAGAAGATAGGCACTCCGGTCCCGGTGTAGAGACTGGTCGTAGAGAGTGCGGTCCCTCGCGCCCGGAGCGGCCCCACTTCTCACGCAGCCAGCCTGGAGGTTTCAAACAGCTTTCTAACTCCATTCATACGAGTGGCAAAAAAACCCAACGCATGAGCGGTTACCGCACGCCCGTCGCCCCTTCAGCCGCTCGAGTTTCGCCAACAGGTTGCAAGATTTATTACGCACTATCAAAAACGAAACTGGACGTACTTGGCAAATTAGAGAGACCTTATTTGACGATTCGTAAAACATACCAAGTAATTATATTCCAGGTCAATAAAATAATAACTCAGCTATTGGTCTCCAATGATTGATTTACGAACGTAATGATTTAAATTCCCACGCGGTGTTATTGCGGGGAGTTGTAGATTCTCTAAAGTTCTATATGGTCACAGATCCCAAGTAGGCGTTTCCATACAAAAAAATTGTATCAAAATGTAAATTTTTCTTTATCATCATTAGTCTTTGCTAGATAATAATTTGAGCAAGAGTGCTGGTGCTTGGCCTCCAACGACCTCGTGTAAATTAATGTTTGTTTTTATGATCTAGGAATGACAAAAAAATCTAATACCGATTATTCCGAAAATAGTATCGTAGAGTAACGAAAACGGAAACGACAAGGAAATAAAAAATAAAAATAAAAAATGCACATATTACGTCACTTCTCAACTATCAGCATGTTCAATGAAGTATTTCAATAACTCAAAACGATAACAAGCCGCAATACCACAGGATCAATACATTCTTATCAAACGTCGATAAATTTGTTAAAATTAGAATAATTTGTTACAAAACAACAATATGCATCTATCATGAACACGGGCGCAAGAATAAAATATCAAAATAAAATAAATGCGAACGTTTGTTCGGAAGGTCGACCTACATACTTCATAGTAATTGTAATATTAATTCATAGTGACAGAAATATATTATTCAGACTACTTACTACTTAGATTAGGTGCACAGTTCACGCTAGTGATGGACAAAATTAAAGCACTAATAATCAAAGGATTAGAATTAATCAAGAGGTTGAAAAATGTTACCTGCTTCCCTTCCCACCCGCCGACTGTGGCAAAAATGTGTCGTATTCCAAGGGAAAGAAATAATATTTATATCGGCTACCTAATTGGGGGGGGTTACCCCCTATACTTGAGAGTGAGGAAAAACAGACCATTTTTAATTTTTAAATTGTAGATATTTATTTTACATCATCGATACGATACGATACGATACAAATGGACCACAAAGCCAGGAACACCCCTGTCGCGGTGCCCCCGGTACACGAGGGATTTGATAGGACTTGGAACACGTCCTCTGTGGATTAGAAGGAGGTTGGAGTTTAATCGACAGTTAAATTGTGACATATTTATTCTACATCATCAAGATTAAATTACACAGAACCTAAAAAACACTGATAGCAATGAAATTCAAAAACCATGTGGATTCCATTTTCATTTGTTGAATTAACCTCGGTTCCCTGACACATCCGATCAAATTATTAACATTTCAAAATGTTCCGAAGAGCTATTTCTATTTAATCAACAAGAATGTTTCAATTCGAAAATAATTGGATATCTCGATTGCGAGTATACGCACAAGAATACGCGACTACTAATTTATAGGCATGCATATAAACATATCGAAGAATATCAATGAATAGAGCTCTGTTTTGGTTAAAGTTAACAATAATTATGTGTGCAATACGAAGCAACGACGATGTTGACACGAGATAAGTTCTGAATGAACAGTGTAAGAAACTCGTGGAATGATCTGTGTAAATGATAAATTAATAGACTTGATACTAAGCTTCAGTGCGTAGAAACGTGGAAACCCAGTCAACTACTCGATTTCTAAAGATGAACATAGGCTAAACAAAACATTTGTTTAAAAGAAAATATTCCGCATAATATATCCACGAGCAGTGAAGACACGAAGACAGTACTCTTCAAATAGACCGAGGAAAATGATGGTGTGCGGAATCTATGTAAATCAAATGGAGCGATTCAACAAGTGTGAAGATGCATTCAATCATTAGCAGAAGCAACCGCTGCAGCGATGTGATAACACGGTGAAATATTAAAACCCAATTCGTTATGCAGCGGACTCTTTTTACAACACCACGACGTGCGGTGACTGATTCGAGCATTAATTTACATACATGAATATTCTCATGTGATAATAATAAGGTCAATTTTGGTTTGGTTTGCTATTACGCCACGGCGGCCAAAATTATTCGAGAAAAAACACTCGGACAAACAAGTGTTGTATGTTTAGTTTTTTTTTTTTATATTGCGTTATCTTGATACCAGGTAATCAAATTAATATGAGTTATTCCACATATACATTAGCAAATCGATGACGGCCTCCGAAACCTGGTGGTTTAAACATTTGATTTTGAGCCGGGAGGTTTTGGATTCTCAAATGTACATTACCAACACAATGAAACTTACCGTTTCGTCAAATATCACCACTAAAGCAACTCACAACAAGGTGCTGATATTTAAGGGTGCACTTAGAAAACCCGAGGAAGAAATATCGAATATAGGCATATTTCGACTTGGGAAAATCAGGGAAGCCAGAGGAGACACGGGGTCAAAACGAATATGTACCGCAAAAAAGGTGCTGTAAAAAGTAAAGTATTCAAGGGGCAAGGTAGATGTTTTAATTAATAATTAATTTTCTAGAGTTGTTTGATCGATTGATAGTTGCAGGTTTTCGATGATTATAACAATTATTATTATTACACATTAAAGTCCTCGACACATGGTCGAATGTTATGATCAAAGTATGGTAACGTAGTAGGCATCTTACTTCGGTTATGTGTTGATATTAACAATCGCAACACCGTAATACGGCGAGGGATTCAGTAAACGGTATTTTCACGGACTTTAACGGTAGATAGTTAACAATTAAGTGTACGAAATACACAAAAATACGTGTTTGCATCGCTTCTGATGCGTCGTTAGCTTCGTCCAGAGAGTCCACACAATGCACAATACACGTTCCCAACTAACAAATAAATAATTAACCCGTCAAAAGAGCAAAATGAAGTGTATGAAATCATTTGTGACTACAATAATATATTCGGATACTTTCATTAGTGTTCAACTATTGCTTGAAACTTGTTCGCACTTGTCTAGCTTATGCGTCGCACGCCTCTGGGAGTCTGGACGACCCTAAATTAAATCTGCTCGCATATTATACAAAACCGGTAATCGTCATACATAATAATATTTGATGCGGTGTTTCGTTAAAAATGTTTATTTTAATATTAATTTACAAGCGGGAGTGCATTTTCCACAAATTATACATATCATATTAACACTTCACGATGAATAATGTATTACTTATAAGCATATTATTTTTAATTTGGAAAATTAGAAAAAATATTAGCGGAAGATATACGAGTATAGGAAGAGAAAAAGTAATCAGAAAAAAAATGATGAAATGGCCTTCGTTATACGTTATGTTTAGAAACTAAATCTGAAACTATTTTTCTAAACGATCAGATTCCAGTTTCCCTTTTCCCTCCCGTAGTCCTTTCTTTCAGTGGATGTCGTTGATCTATCGGCTACGGGTAGATTTTTTTTGTGTGGTATAAACATTTAAAAACATTATTATAATATTGTCAAAATATACGGATTAGAAACTTTGCTCGTGCCATTTTTAAATGCGTATAATTTAATTATTAATGTTGCTTTTAAATATTTTTATAAAATACCACCATGTTGCTTAACTTAGTTTACTGCAGATTTCTCTTTGGCAAGAATTAATCAAATCGATAAAATGCACTCAGATTAATAGCTAACACTCGAAATTCCCGATATAATATACCTAATATTACTACATCACATGAATTATGACTTGTTCTGACTGATGGGGAGTTACCGTTATACACAACATTTGCAGCCCTTGTCCAGTGCCATTTATAACAAACCGCTGAACCGATTTCCATATCATAAAACACCGTTTAATGGATTTCGAGTAGTTCAAATCAGTAAAATATTCAATTAAATTATTAATTTATTTATTGAGATTTAAAAACCTTATTGTAATATTTAATCATTTAAGAAAATAATATAAACATATCCTAAATAAAAGACGAAACCGGAAAGAAGGACAAAACATAAAAAATATTTAAGTCGCATCTGGGACTCGAACCCAGATCCTCTGCCTATCCGGGGCAACGCTCAACCAACTTAGCTAATGAGACCAGTTCAATTTATGTCATCTTCATTTTGTTCGGGTAGAACTTTTTAAACATCATAAAGACAGCTGCCAATAATATGAGATTAAAAATGGAAAAATAATATTCACAACTCTTGAATTTGAGATATGATATCGATGAAGATGACATAAATTGAACTGGTCTCATTAGCTAATTTGGTTGAGCGTTGCCCCGGATAGGCAGAGACCTGGGTTCGAGTCCCAGATGGGAGTGAATTTTTTTTATTTTCTACCTTTTTTTTGCGGTTTCGTCTTTCATTTAGGTTATGTTAATATTATTTTCTTCAATGATTGAGTAAAATATTCAACATCTGAACCCTTAAAAAGTGTATATCTTAACGATGATTAGGTAACATTTCTCACATAGCTTACATGATGTTTTTAAAACAAAATAAAATTTAAGCAATATAATATGTTAAATGAGGGTGGTGCATAAACATTTTTTCACAACAATTAATTAATTAACCCAGCTTTCCCAACCGAGTAACATAATAAAGGTATCATGCGTCATTATTCACTCGTATTGGCTGTTAACAAGTCAATAAAACATAACAAGTGAGAGGTTTGTTGTGAGGGGAAAAAAGAATTGTTTGAAAAACAACGCTGTACATTCAACAAGAAATGCGACAAAAAGTCAAATCAAACCAATTCGCCAGAAACAAGCGATCGAAGTTAGACAATAATAATTGTTTATTACGTAGATATATATTTCACTTAAAACTTATATTGATTGGAATCAAAACAGCACTGAGAATCCAAACACAGTTTCTTAAACAAAATCACTTATTGTTGACCAATATTATGATCACTTAGAACCGATTTTTATAAAATTAGTTTAAGTTAGTATTTTAGCAATGTTTTGTAAAATTCCTGCAACTGACTTATTTTTTGACCCACAAGTCTCTATTTGGTCCACTGACGCGAGATTCCCGCGCTTGGTAAAGTCTCGTATCGGAGTAAAGCGTACGTCTCGCGTATGGACCGAGTCAACAGTCAGAACACAGAACCACGTGGCCGTGCTGTCTGTACCGGCGGAGCACTGCTAATGTTAACCATCACAGCACAGCTGATAAGTCCGGAACACGACTCAAGCCGCCTTCGAAGTTAGACAATAATAATTGTTTATTACGTAGATATATATTTCACTTAAAACTTATATTGATTGGAATCAAAACAGCACTGAGAATCCAAACACAGTTTCTTAAACAAAATCACTTATTGTTGACCAATATTATGTTTTATCACTTAGAACCGATTTTTATAAAATTAGTTTAAGTTAGTATTTTAGCAATGTTTTGTAAAATTCCTGCAACTGACTTATTTTTTGACCCACAAGTCTCTATTTGGTCCACTGACGCGAGATTCCCGCGCTTGGTAAAGTCTCGTATCGGAGTAAAGCGTACGTCTCGCGTATGGACCGAGTCAACAGTCAGAACACAGAACCACGTGGCCGTGCTGTCTGTACCGGCGGAGCACTGCTAATGTTAACCATCACAGCACAGCTGATAAGTCCGGAACACGACTCAAGCCGCCTTCGAGAAAGGGAGAAAATAATGCCGAGACACAACACCAAAAAGTGCCAAACAAAACCAAAGACGTTTGAATAAAACCTCACTTGATACAGTACATTTCGACGCGATGTCCTGTTCAACGCGTTCCGGTTATCAAGTCGATCTAAGCGACGGGAAACTCAATAATAAAAATAAGTATATTAACACTGAAGTGATAAAAAAATACAGTAAAAGACCAATGAGAATGACTTTGATTTATGAACTTTTATCAAAGAGAAAGGGATTTTTGTTTATATTCGCGGTGCGCGTCTCGGGCATTAAGCCGGGCGGGATGATGAATGGGCGACAGAGAATGACTAGTAATTGCTTGCTCAATCAAGGATAGTAAGGTAATGAGGTACTTTCTTCACTTAACCTTACTTTTCCTAACCTAACCTAACTTTTTGCTGAGGGAGATTGGGTAGTACCTGGCTATTAATATCCGCTCTTTAAACAATACCGGACTGACTCTCGCAGTAATAAGCATTGTTACACTTTCCCCCTTTAGATAACGTTTCCGACATCCAAAGTCATTTCAGGATCGCTTCGATTCCAATTGGTGGTCTCTTACCAGAGCAATTTACGAACATTTTTCAATTAACGTGACCGAACCTAACCATCTATAATATAATCTATCATACCATACTTAACCTAGTCTCACTCTATCTACCGTACGACACAACGTTTTATATTCGAACGGCAACATATAAGTCGAGACAACAATTAATTCCAACCCTTCATATTAGGGGAATGTTGTGTATCAAAATAAAAATTAAACAGGACAGAAAAGATCGACTTTGACACCATTTTTGTAACTTTTCTTTATAATTCTGTAAATGGGTAGGTCAGAAATGTTCTCCTAGGAATGTTGCATACATCTGTTTGTATGTTTAGGCCTTGTCCACGACCACCTATGCACAGGTAATGAATATTTCTTAATTGAAAATCACATCAGCGGCCACAATTTGGCTCAGGGCGTAGCCGACGATTGAGGTTGCGTGTCATTGAACGAACATTAGGCAACTGAATTGTTGTTATGGCCAAACCGCGTATAAACTAAACTATTTATTAAGTTAAATTTGTAGGTCTGGTTACATAGAACAAGTGTGCCGAAATACATATGTTTGATGTGTGTGTTTTTATAAGTACCTATTCGAGATTTTTTATAACTTGACATCGATATTACATTTTCAGACATAAATATGTAAAAATGAGCTTTACCTATGCCTAAAGCCCGAAATGTCAGATAAAGGTGTTTTAAATTTTAAAAATTATAATAAACGTGTACTTGCACGTGTAAAGTAAGCAATAATAATCAAATGAAACACTCAAACTTTGTTTTAACCACATTTAATTTACACGCCTACAGGTTTCGAAATAACCATTCCATCGTCAGGGCAAGTGTATACAGTATACAGTATACAGTATATAAACACAAAGTGATAGCTTCATACAATAGTACAAGTAATAATAAACTACAGTGTTAAGTATGTGCAATACACCCATATTTTTTAATAATATCGTGATAATTAAACCACCTTCGAAAACGTTTTGATATTAATTTAAAGTTTTAAAATTTTTATAATACTATTATTATTCAAATAAAAGTGGTGTTTTACAAATTGTGTTTTTCATTTAATATATTATTATTCAATTTAAAAAACGGTTTATTTTATAAAAAAAAGTTCTACTAGGTAATTATTGCATTCCGGAGGCGTTATGAATAAGAGCATTAGTAATAAAATTGAAAATATTTTATGAGTTTCATTATAAGTACCCACATAGAAATAATATAAATAGATATTCTGGAAGTGGCTTCTCCACAGTTTGATAATGCCTTCGGAAGACGAAAAAGTTGTCACGCGTAATAATAATTGCCTCGCAGAACCTTTTTTTTTATAAAATATAAAGTTTTTGAAAATGGATAAAAAAAAAAATTATTAAATTTTAAAAACTTTAAATAAAAATGGAGTTCTACAAATTAAACTTCAACACAATAAATATATTGTCATTGACATGTAATCGGAACAGCAATTAAGCAAAATATCTTTGACCATAAGGATAAGGACAATAACGTATACTTAAAAAGAACCGGAATCGGGCTCCAGATTAATTTTAAACCAATATCTTCCCATTTTCTATTCCCTTTGACAATTCATTCAGCTTCTCAAAATACTCTGAATTGTGTATGCTAGGTCTACTGGTTCCAGATGGGACTGTTTTACGGTATAACAACAACAAACAACTATCTACGAGCATGTTGAATAAAATTAACAAAAAGTATATTAGAAAAAAATGAATGTTGAATTTTGAGATGAGATGCAGTCAAGTATACGATGCGACGCTCGTATGACGGATGCCATGTCCCACTTCAGCGCCGACCCGAAGCCCACTGCTTACCGCTCGCCGCTCATTGGCTCATTGGCTCCCGAAGGTGTCACAGTAATACAGCGCCGATGGACGGCCGGCAAGTAGTAGGTAGGTATGATGTATGATCTTTCATGACATTGTGTACCCATGTAGATATATTAGGGTGGACCACCACCAGTGTATTTTTATTTTAATAACTTTTTTTTTTTGGCCACGTTAATGTGGCTTCAAAAGTGTAACATTATAATTCATGTAACGTAAAAAAATATTCCGTACTACTTTTGACCCTCTCCAAAAAACCATAGTTTTCAAAATCATGTTTTGTACCGATTTAATTTTTTTTTTACTTTTTTTAATGAAATTAAGTACATTTTATAGTTCAAACAATAGCGGAATGTACATATTGCGATTTCATGTTTATGTAATAACGTTTCCAGAAAGTGTTACTTGAAATTTAGTAGAAATTCCGCAGACGTACTATTTTTACAAATAATAGCCACCTCTGTGGTAGATTGCCCTGAACTACTTGAAGGAATTCAATTAAGAGTGCCCAACAGATAAACCAGACCAAACCACACACTAAACAAGTTTATTCACCACACTTCACTCATTTTTAACACTTCATAAAGTGAGTTGCACTTATTTAAGTCAGATTTATTTAATTCTAACCTAAAATCGATAAATAACATTCACACAAAACATATTACTTTACAGAGTAGATCCATTCCCTTCCCCTCCCTCCCGCCACCTCCACAGGCTAAACTTGTAACTTTTTTTTCTAATTTTTGTATTTTGAATAATTTAGACATTTGAGTAAAAAACCTATTATTATATCAGTTTGTTTTTATATATATTTACCATACTTGCTAATTATTATTACTAACTATTGGTTTTCCTATATTCTTTTTATTTTTTATTATTATATTACAGTATTAGTTGTTTACATAATGGAAAATAAAGAATACGTAGAGAAAAGCTTTAAATTAGAAGTTAATAATAATATGTAAGTACAATGTTCGTATAGCATAACGGTGCAATCTTATTGTTTGACCACCAGAATAAAAAATAATTATTGACGGACACAGTTCCATTTATACTGTCCACAACACACACATACTCGTATATTGTCCACAACAATCAGCACATACCAAAAATGTGTTGCTACTATTAAAGCATTGGTCTATTTGAGTAGGACGTTAGAACGTTTTTTTTTAAGTGTGGTTTTTGATAGCGGCCGACGGCCATTAGAGATTTTAAGTAAAACCCTGAAAAGTGTGTGAAGAACTTATACTCGTTCAACTTGTTCGTCATACTCGAGTCACCAAACTGCTGAAACGTGAAAAGTACGTAAAAAAATGTTAATAATTCTCAATTTTTTTGGCGAAATCACTGTATAATCTATGTAACTGTCCCTCCCATATTGAAGTCTCCATGAAAGTGCCATGAATCTGAAAATCAAGAATGAATCTAAATACTCATTCCTACATAACTATTGAGAACCCGGACAGAACAATATCACCCACTGACGTCAGAATTAATAGACTTGCCCTAAGTGCCATTTAGAGGGCCAGAGGCAAAGGTCACGTGATACATTTTGGAACCAGGCTAGTTCACTACCGTTCACGTTTGTTTGAAGTGATTTTAACTGTGATAAGCAAAATTCCATAACATTTTTACTCTTTTACTTATTTGCTGTTTTACTTTAATTTGCGGCAATCATACTCGCCCCTCGTCACCTTATTTTGGTTTCTACCCCTTGTGTGTTACGGCATCATAATAATAATAATAATAATTGGATGATCTGTATAGTGTCGTCTTTGTGAAAAATCACCTCAAGGACGCTGTACAAATATTACGTCCTATTCTTTATCTAATTATGTACAAACAGATAGAGAAAAACATACTTACCTGGCAGGTCGCTTCAGATGAACACAGTTTTATTAGAAAATTTAACTATAGAGATGATATTTTTACAGTTGCTATTTTATCCTCCTCACTGTGTATTATTTGCTCTGGGGATATCACCAAAAAATCCCTTCATAATAGACGGCCCACCCTAAGAAGATGCATTATCTTATCTGATGCTGTGTGCCTTCCTATCAGAACCAAAACCGTCGCCCTATGCGGGGCGCTTACTGATTTTTGGCTCCATTTCGGAATCCGGTTAAGCAAGGTGCCATTACGGCCGCGCACCAGTTACACATATTTTTAAACGGTTTTCCGTGATCGTATTTTCATCGATTCTGACAAAATCTAGAGCAGACTTTTAGGCCCTTATAGTAAGACAGGTTCAAATAGATACAGCATTCAATTATATATAAATAAAATTGAACAAATTACCAGCGCAATATAACATAATAACACGTTCAGTAGTATTTTGAAGACACGAGAAACTTGGATGGTAGGAATACCTGACGACCTACATATGAAATCCAAATTGTGATCCAATTATTTCTACTTCATCTCGGTTCTCGGAATATTATGCACATTTTTTTTTATCTCACAATAAGTGGTTAGCAAGCCTTTTTCCGGATATCATTAGTCTAAAAGCAGTAAATGTTGTGATACCTATAATTGTACTGTGTAAAGCCACAGGAACTAGTGAAATAGTGGTAGTGAGATTATAACACTGAAAAGGCATTGGATACGGTGGGTATGGATACGGCCGCCCCGGGAACCATTCATAGAAGAATCAACACCTCTGTCATAGGTCACCTCAAGTGGTTCGTTACGTTTGGTGGCTTAGCAGGGGTGTCCGGGTTCATGGGGTGTGGCCAGCGGCAGATGCGTCTGCTCACCAGCTGCGTGGCGAGTCAGACCGGGAGAAGCAGGTTGAAAGAGACCGCTTTAACTCTCCAGACAAACTTTTTCCACTAATCACCTTGCACCGCAGTGGGAGGGATGGATTATTACGTCCATCACTCCTAAATAATAATAATAATAATAATCGGATGATTTTTATAGCGCCGCTTTTGTGAGAAATCACCTCAGGGGCGCTGTACAAATATTACTTCCTATTCTTATATTATTCTTATATTACGTCTATTCTATGAATACACTGACCCCAAAATACATACCACCCCTCATACGTATTTCCTTCCCAGAACTTCCTCTCTTTCTTTTCTTTAAAAAAACCCTCCACACAGCATCCCCGAGGATAAAGGATTTTTTTTTCTAAGGACCAAGTGGAGATAATGAAAAAAAGGTGATGCCTCATCGCAGAGAAGGATTATCACAAAACAGGGTGATACTAAAAGTAATTATTATAATGCTAAGAAATTACATTGAGAAAACCGTAACGAGTTGTATAATACTTACAATTTGTACAATAATCTCGAGTGGCATTCATAATTTATAAATATTCATCGAATTCGATAAAAAATATATATATACATAACACTTATTCATAATGATTACCTATAAGAGAACTCGCGCAGACTCGTGAAAAATAACAGGAAATAATTTTTTTAATACTAATAAAAATATTAAAAAAATAACATTTTAAATAAAAGATCAAAAAATTAATTATTTATTAATTACCGCGGACGAGAATCGACCACCCACGAACAGTCTGGAAGACAACTATGCTGACCATTGCACCACCACCAACTATTTATTGTAAGAACGGCGGCATAAATTCATTATAAATGTGCAGAATATAAGAATAGTATATATTTATTTTTTTTAAAGTTACGTACATCACATCCGAAATTATAGTTTATAGTAAAAAAATTATTTTATCAACAATGAAAAGACTCGCGCGAGCTTTAAACAATAGAAATGCATCATTCCTCGCAGAGGTTATCGGCGCAACCAGCGTGAGGCCTAGCTAGAGACACAACTTCTGGAGAGGATGTGTTTCATTTTGAACTTAGGCCGCAATCAACAGAAAAGGATTAGGTTGTTGACGTGCAAACAGACTCCATAAGTGTTCGATATTAAAAGTAAATAAGTCATTGAATGCTAGGTTTATACCTTTACCATATTACTTGTTAGATTATTACGCGCAGGTTCCTCGTTGGTATAAAAGTTCAGCCGGCCTTAAACCCCGTTTAAGGCCACTTTATCCATACATACGCCGTGATAATAAGTCAAGTTTTTCACTCATCCGACTTTACGCGCCGCGTAGAATTTATACCGGGATCATAAGTAAGCGGGATGTTTTTAGTGGACAAAAAACAAATTTATAAAAAATGCCGGCTTCCAACTCCCTCGCGCTCGTATAACATCTTTTTTTTAATGTTCTTCAATATTTCAGAATGACGAAAACCAACAGCATTTATTGGTTTGGATTTGGAGATAGAAAAATTTCGCTTAAAAGTACCGATCTCTAGAATTGCTTAGCCTTTTTAGATCACTTGGTAAGTGTTAACGCATGTTTCTTTAATAGCCGTTTACATATTAATATGAAAATTACATCCTCAGCAGTTCCATAATCCATGCAACAGGTCTCATCCCATTAACAGCCGTGAGCAGTTCCGCAATAAAATAAGCGTAATATTCACAAGTTAATGAACTTCCCGGAGAAAAGCAACGGCGCAACAGACAGTGAAACGGCGAGACGGAGAGTAGTGCAGCCAGCTTCTCACGGTCGCTTTAGCCGAGACTACGATACGCCACTGGTTATGACGAGACCGCTGTCTGTCCTGTGATACATCACAAGCCATCGTCGTTATCAGCTGTCCCGTCCTCCCGGTCCTAAGAGGAGTATCTCTTTTCGTTGTTGATCCCCGGATAGACACGACTCAGCCATTATACCAAAACACGAAACTGGACCATCCTAGACTGTTTCAACCTGTGTCACATTTGATCGACAATTAGCGTTATTTTTATCACGTGCTTACTTTTGATAAAATTGTAATTAATCGTCAAAATGTGATCAAACGCTGAAACGGGCCGAGACCGTTCAAATGTCAAAAATTCAAAATGGCATTAATCGTCGGTCTAATGTGACGGAGGTCGAAACACACAAAACTAAGCATCGGAAAATTGATGTCTTTCATTTTGGTTGTCTAAGCCTTCTCCAGTATCTCTATCTCTCTCTATCGATGATCCTTAGGGCAAATGAAAGGCCATTTTGTTAATTCACATACAAAAATCTTTAAACTACAAATAAAAGTAATAAAATTACAAAGGGTATAAGCTTATAGGTACATCCTATTTCTTACAGTTAACCACATAATACATACGTTTAGTATAAATAAAATTTAAATAATACATATTTATATATAAAATATAGGGAAGTTTTAATCTAAGTACGTTCAAATAAACAAGCAATGTCACAAAACCAAAACTACGTCCACAGGAGCAGTGAAATAAAAAAAAAATCCGCCAATATATTTAGTACTATTGCTCTGTGGAGGGAATCGAACCAGCAAAATTCCGAGAAGAAATCAAATGCATACGCTATTACGCCACTCCTTGTGTGGGTATTACAATATTTTCTTTAAATGATTTAATTAAATTTGATTCACTTGATCGTGCCATGTCTTCCTCGGGCGTCCCCGGCCTCTTCTTCCATTCACATTCGCGTCATATATTCTCCTTACACTCCTTTCTTCGTTCATTCGCTCTACATGCCCAAACCATCTAAGCGTCCCTCTCTTAATTTTGCTCACTACGCTTACATCAGCCTTGCATTCTTTACGAATCTCAACATTTTTCACTCGATCATACATGGTTTTACCACACATTCGTCTCAGAGATCTCATTTCTACAGCATTCAGTCTACTTTCATCCTTCCTCTGCCAGTTCCATGCCTCACTGCCATACATCAGGTTGGTATCAGCACTCCATTGTGGGCTGCTAGCTTCGCTTCTTTGGACAACTTTTTGTTTGCGCCAACCGCGTTCAGTCCTCCGTTAATGGAGTTTCCTGCATTCACCCTTCTTTCAATATCCCTATCAGTCTTTCCATCTCTCGTAAACATACTTCCCAAATACACAAACTCATCAACCTGCTCCAAGTATTCATCATTCACAACTATATATGTACACAAACTACAGGTGTGTTCAACTGTGGATTATCTCATATGTTTATCATATGTATTATCAGCCATTTTGGATCAGTGGTTTATTTTGACAACTGGAAAGGTTAACGTTTTTGGGTGTTCTTCTACTTTTTATTATTTTAGTAAAAAATCGAAAAACATCGATTGTTAGGATTTTTTGAAGAAATGCTGATAAGAACATAGAAAACACGTGAAAGAAACGTGACTAACCTTTCCAGTTGTCACAAACAAACCACTGATCCAAAAAACCTTTCCAGTTGTCACAAACAAACCACTGATCTAAAATGGCTGATAATGCTAACATATGATAAACATATGTGTACCAACATAACAAAAAAAAATCGATAATCGAATGTACACAACCCGCGAAAATTCAAAATTCACCTTTTCTTTTGAACACCCCTCGTATATATATATATATATATATTCATAAATACACATTATGAAATACTCATATAATGCTTTATAACAACAATATATAGCCTTAAAATGTTATTATGAGGAGTAGTTATATGTTTTATGGATTTACTATGAAGTTATAATTTGAAGGTAGATGTTATGCAGTTCTTGCATCACTCCACTCTTCCGAATGGTTGAATGTTTTATGCATGTCTACAACGCGATGGAGTTTCCTCGTATGGATGAATTGTGAGGGAATGAAGGCGAAAGAAACTTGTATCTACTGTGTGCAATAGTTTCGTGTTTCTCCAATCATCGAGGTTTAATCTTCACTTTTGCAAAAACGCAATTTTCTAAGCCATTCGTGCTCGCATGAAGATATTGATTTCCAGAAGAAACCATGTTCACAGGAAAACTTAACTGTCTGGAAAAGTGTATTACAAGTTCAGCTGGCTCATAGTTCATACAATTTCATGCATTTTTAGAAAACGCATTTTCAAAGTAATTCACGTTTTAGTAATTATCCAGGTTGTGTTGGGCAATACAGAACTAGTATTGTATCATAATGTTAAAAACAATGCAATAATAAACGGAACTGCTGTAATATGACTACCGGAAACATGTTTTTTTATGAAAATGTCATCGTGTATTGACGCATTCACGATTGACAGAGGGTTTTGACGCAAATGCATAAAAATATTATATTAGGTACAAAAATGTTTTTTTTTTTGCTTTTCTTTGATGATGGAAAGTTTATATATCCATGTATTGGAAGGTTTTACGTACTACCGTGGTAAAATTATAATTTTATACGAAACAGAAATTACCATAACTAAACAATTCGTAAAAATGTAAAACCAAAACGCTTTTAGGTTCCTTGTTCAGATTGGGGAGACAAAAAGGTTGTAATTTTGAAGCAAATGACAACGACTACAATCCGGCAATTTGCAACATTTTAAAGAGTTAAAAAATAATATCTACCTACTAAATAAGCACGATAATATTTAGTATGTATGTAAATAATTAGGTTAAAGTCAAGATATATCCCTCCCTACCTAAGTGAAACATTAAAAAATATATATTTAAACATTTTCATAAAGTGGAAAAAATTGTTAGAGATAACATTCATCACGGGAAACGTAGATTGATATCGCATATCCAAATATAAATGAAAGCCGTACAAAGACTGGTTACAGCCGTCGACTTTATAGGAAAGCGGGGAAAATGGGGCAGCTTTTGAATGGGGAGTGATTTCTTGCAGACCTACGGACGATCCCGCATAAAAACCTGTTATGTGTTGTTGTTACGCCCATATAAGAGTTTTTCGTGAATAAATAAATAGCCATTGAAGAGTTTACTAGTTTATTATCGACGGAGCGTCATCGCTAATTGTATTATTTTTGTTATGTTAATTCGTTAATATCGTGACGTTCGAGAGTATTTGCCGTTTCAGAAAACGTAATTTCTACCGCATTCATCTAGGAGTCCCTTGCCTACTGATATAATAAAGTAAAAAGCAAACTAAGCATCGCAAGCAATTGAATAAACGATAGACATAGCCCCCATAAACATTATTTCAGTGTAACTCATTGGGACGCACATTAGAAAGTATTAATATGTTTATAAATATGTGCACTTAATGAAATGATAAGTGAGCAGTTAACGGCTTTATGAGAGCACAAGTAAGCGAGTGTCTTGATATGTGGGCCAAGCTGAAAATCGATACATTTATCATATCGAATACATTATTCTATGCAAAAAACATCCAGTCAAATTATTCAGATCACCGCCGAACTAATCAACAGAACCGCTAAGTGGCCACTTAATACGCCACTTTATTTTCTTGTTAATCGGTGCGTTATTCGTATTACAAATGGCTAAAGGAGAGTTTTATTTTATTTATTTCAACTGCACGAAAAGGCTTCAGAAAGTCTCCTTAGCCACTTAAAAAGTCGCTTATAAAAGTACCTACAGCAGAAAAACACGAGCGATATATAAAGACTTGTGAAAAAATAATATGAACTGCCGGGAATACTTTTATTCTTTTAATATAATTAATAAGAATTTTGTTTACACCACCGTTTTCTTTAAATATAAAGATCTACATGTTTCAAAAGCAAAGCTTCTCCCTCATCAGGATAAACAATACACATTAAGTAAATTGTTTATCCTGATGAGGGAATCTTTTCTTCTGAAACATGTAGATATTTATATATTAAAACAGTGGTGTAAACAAAGTTCCACTTATTAATTATATTAATAATGACGCCACAAAATAATTACACATCTTTCGTGGAAAATATTTTATTATTATAACTGTCAAGACTGGAAAGAGGACAATTCCCCTGTGTGACTTTAATAATGCAACCAAAGTGACCTTTCATAAGATTTTAATAAGAAAAATAGTTTTCTCGTTAGACTCTCAGAGCGGTCACCGTAGGTCAGACCAATTCGAGGAAGAATGACCCCAAAACCTGCAGTCTCGGGATTGCGGCTTTCTGCACTTTTAAACTATTTTCTGAACCCCTTTTTGAAATTGACAGGATTCCGATTCAGAAAATTCCACTTAGAAAATTATACTTCCTTTGATAAAGATTGCAAAAGTCAGAAGGCAAGTTAAATGGAAACTTCTCAAGTCATGTTCGAAGTTATTCAATATTTTGGTTTAAGGCTTCGCGTTTGATTATCGGAAAATAAAAGTGTGACAAGGAAAGTGTGCTCAATAGAAATATCGCATTATGTTCCACCATAGATGTCAATTATTTGAACGGCTTCACGTTTGGCGAGGAAATAAAAAAACTTGCTAAACAGTCAAACTCCTATTATTTTTCAAGCGCACTTGAGGTGAACCTTCACAAAACTGCGCTATAGAAATGAACTCTTATTATTATTATTATAAATCTTATACAGATGAAGTTGTCTCAGTGCTTTTTTTCAACACAAACATGTGTCTCCTAATATAAACATGAAATAGGAACCGGTGGAGTGCAGTCTATAAAAAGGATGAAAAGCTGTGCATCCCTCAAGAAAAAACAAACGAAAAAATATGTAACTTATATAGTCTCTCATGAAGTTGCAACTTATAGACGAGCTACAGAAAAAATAAGTTCTTACAGCTAGCTTCATTCACCACTATCATTGCTATAATACCTGCTACAAATCAACCGCTGAAAACCCACAGTTATATCAAAGCACGTCACAGGTAGTTATGGTCCAAACATAATGCGTCCTCACATTGTATAATGGTATCGAAGAATTACAAATTTCGCTCATTACGTGTAACTTAAATATTATGATTATCTGCAAAGGTAAAAAAGGCATTGCGTAAATGAATAAATTTAATAACAAGTACCTACCTGCCAGGGTAGTCGAAAAATCTTAATTAAACCTGAAAAACTAGAACAACTATCACAGTGGTAAGTATGATATTAATTTTGATCTCGCGGCGTTAACAAAATGTGCAACTTTTTTTATGGCAATTTTTTGCTCCACCGCTTGTGACTGCGTTACCCAACATCCCATACGGCGAGGAAACGGGCTATTAATGCGGAGACAGAAATGCGAACGTATTAATTAAAATCTGATTAAAAAAAAAACTAAAATAACAGTTTCATTCCGAAGTAATTATATCTAAGTTACAGCACGGTAATATCCTGAGATTTTAACCGAGAATACGTTACCGCTATAATTTATTAAATTACCACATTGTCAAACGTCAGACGCCAAAGATTTCAATATGCAAATATTCACGCAAATCCTAATAATGCGGAAGGTTTTTTTTTAAATGGGGGTGAAAGTAGAATAGACCTTCACAAACAATATTAGTAACTGTTAATAAAATTGAAAGTGCGTTTTTTTACAAATGAGGAGAACCGAATTGAATGCAAGGCCGATGTAAGTGCAATGAACAGAATTAATGACTCTTTACATTGATAGTTTTGTAGGGAACACCCCGGGAAGACTTCAACGATCAAATGATTCAAAAACTTGAGTCGGGTCATGTCAAGAGTCAGTTTATTAAAAAGAGTGTATATGAAGATTGGAGATAAGAGTACGTGCAAGACAGAGTTGTGAGGCGTTCCATTATTTCTGCAAATTCCTCCAGAGCACTGAAATGACTATTAGTTAGATAGGTAACGGAATTGTAAAATAATACATTGCTGTACATATTATTAATCAATCTGAGGATTGGAAATAACTAAGAATTAACGTTGTAACAGGGTAAAATAATGGAGAGTAATCGGGATAAGCAGAAAATTGAAGCGAATAATACAACACTATAATATAGTGGGATGTTAGAATAAGAAATGTCGGGAAAGTCTAAATAAGACGTCAAACAATCAAGGGAAACCACGTAATAATACCCTTGTTAGTAAAAGAAGCTATGTTGTTAAACGAAATATGATACGCGCTCACAGATGGCGCCAATTTAAACAATTTATAAGAAAATCTTTTAGCACGTAATGCTTTTAAATATTGAGATGAATTGTTTGTTGGCGGGTGCACATACGAAATACGAAATGGAATATATTGTAAGTTTAAAGCGCAAGTCCTTCAAGAAACTTATTAAAATACTGTGTATTATATTGTTAACAATGGCCGGCACTACGTGCCACATCATCAGCCAGTAAAATCATTGTGGATAATATGGCAATGTGCTTTCACCACATTTTGACAGATGTCGTCACTCGTAGTAATAAATATGTCCAGATAAGAAAAAAAATATTTAAAGAAAAGAAAATGAAAGCTGTATTTTTTTATTGAGTTACGACTTATGGATTCGGTGATTATACCGGCCATAATTATTGCGAACAGATTATTCTGAACATGATGATTCCGCACATGGAAAACTCCGAACACAGCTTATATAGCACACAGAATTTTCCCGACATAGATTATTGCGAACGTTGAATACCCACTTAAAAATTGAAAAATTCTAAAATGGTATGAAAACTGTCACATAAAACGAATGCCTATTATTTAATATTGATAACAACATTTTTTTTACGAGCATGTCGATATAAATGCTAATAAAAATAAGAAGTTGTCCTGACCAAAAAAATACACATTATTTAATTACAATTCGTTAGTCTCTAACAATATTGTAAGTAAGCACTATTTTCAACCCCACGATATTCAATTATCATACATATTTTACGAGATTTCTCGGGTGTGAGAATGAGGTGTTAAGAATTCAACAATCCAGTTAAAAAAATTCAAATGTATATTTTCTCTATTGTACGGAATATAGTAGTTGATCTTTTGGAATTTTTAATTTGCGCAATAATCTGTTCGCAATATTCGTGGTCGGGATAATCCGAGTACCATATCCGTGACTGTATTTGGTAGAGCTGTAGCTACTTTAAAGCCGAGCAATCGTGAAAATTGGGGAGTGATGCAAAATAGAGAGAGAGAGAGAGAGAGATGAGCACGACTCGCAGCCTGATGGGATGGGGTTCTCGAGTAAACAAGTAGTCAAGTACAACTGTACAACACGTCAAAGAAAGTGGGTCTGAAGTGACCATTCAATTTATACGCCGAAGAAGGGACCTAACACTGGAGAGGGAAACCGAAAGAAGTGTGTTCTGGGTGTGCCGTGTACCCGAAGTAATCTCAATGTTTCCTCACTTTTGCTTAAACTGATCAAGCACTTTCAAATACTGAAATTCTTATTTTTTTGTGTGAATACCGCACAAGAGTCCCATCTGCTCCCCACTGTCCGGAGCCGCTATGGTATCCACAACTGGGGTATGTTGTGAGGCTTAAGGAAGTGGAGAATGGAAGGAGATGAAAAAAAGGAAGGCTGGGAAGTACCTGGCTATTAATATCTGGTCACCAAACAAGGCTAAAGCCATTTCAAGCAATGTTTTGATTCTGTGTGGTGGTCTTTCGGAAGGGCGATACTAATAGTATCTTCCACTCTGGAACGTGCCGCAAATATACTGCATATATTATTGCTAATTAATTCAATTATTTGAGCTGATCAACAATTTCGTTGTCTTCCAAATTGACGACATCAGTCTTCTTTCCAATCGTTATAGATCACACTTCTATAGATTAGCTGTTCAGTGGGAGCTAATGATACAGTCGTACTGCGCAGTAGGTATGGGTAAGACTGCTGTCAATGCGCAATAGATCGCTGCTACTATTTCATCCATTATGAAATAAAGTTGAAAGGATTTTATGCACATTATGTCTGAGTTAATTAACCTTATATATTTTCTCTTCTTAACAGAGTGGAAGATACTCTCAGCAGGTTCCTATCGCTCCAGTGCGATAGCTTATTAAAATCGAAACTTTTGAAGTATCTAGCTGAGTTTCAAAGGCAATTATTTTCTAATTAACAATTACAGCACCCTTGAGGTGATTTTTCACAAAAACGGCGCTATACAAATCATCCAATTATTATTATCATCATATGAAGAAGCTACGGTAGTAGCGAAACCCGGTCGGCTAAAGTATAAATAGTATAAATAAAAGTGATGTAAAACAAAGTTATTGTCTTATTTTTTAAATTATTATTATCAATTGAAAAATAGGAAAAACAATAAAACATGTCTTTCCCTATTGTTTGATAATAAAATTGATATTTTTTGGCTCCATAGCTCATTGTGTAATTATAATACATAGCGAGCTGCAAACGGGTGCGTTGTCCTAGAATTGATAGAATGAAAATGGTATGCAAAATTGAGAACCCCACAGCTCACCGTTAGCGAGTTTTAATGGAACACAAAATATTAACATAAATAAGATTCTTTAGTCTGCTAGATCATTTTTAAGCATGTCAAGTGTTTTGCCTTTCGAAGCAATATCAAAGGATATTTTTGAAAAATATATATACTAGAAGTATCAGGACGTACCAGACAAACTTTAACCGGTGTTTCCTGGGCTTATTTGGAGTAAAAAATGTAGATGGCATTTGGTCTCCGGCGATTTTTTTTTAAATTTTCACTTGCTGTCTCTGGTCACTAAACCGAGTAACTGGCCAACCCCCTACCGCGACTTTAATTGTTCAATATCTACAGATTTTTTTATGTTATTAGGTGAAAACAAAAAAGGCACGGAACACCAAATTGCGGTAAAAGTTTGTCGGGTACGTTCTGATACACGAAGTTTTATTTTCGTCACTTTTAAATGCGTGCCGATTCATCACTGTGCCGAATTGTCCGGTTACCTAAACTGCAATATCAGAATGCTGCAGTAACAACCAGATGACCAGAGTACCTACAGGCGAGGAAAGATTACCTTCAAAGAAGTCTGATTGGAAATCATAAACCTTGCAACACACAACACCCACAAAATACTGAAACTACTAAAATAAGTTAGTTTAACATTAACACGATATCGGGACCCGGAGTTCTCTCGCGGATTAGCGGAGCTCTGCACAGATTACTGTGAATTATTTACTTACCCTGATAGGACCTGCCCTACCTAATCTAACAGTCTCAATGGGACTAAATATCATGAAAAAATAAGCGGAAGAAGAGTTACGCAGAGTAGGCAATTACGTATAAGTGGTTAAATATAAATATGGCTATAATAATTACCGGCTAAAATATAATCTCCATAGAATTCTGTATTTAAGTTCCTTAATCTGATGGAAAATTCTCGAATGGGGAATCAGTGGGCAGCCCATTACCGCGTTTGAAAAATAAAACGACCCTAAAGGCTAATTTGAAGGGATGTATAACAGATTTTGGGAATGGTAAACCTACATAACATAACTTACGGTGAAAGGCTAGAGCCTTTTGAAATATACACCAATTTTTATGCCTGCAATTTCAAGATAATCGAATCCACTTTGAGCTATTGAACTTTTGATAATCATTTCTTTACCGGAGATTGGTTATAATCAGGGCAATTAATTTTGCATTTCCTTAAATCTCACTCTAAGTAATGGAGAAACCAAATACACCTATGTAAATTTAAGCAACGCGTGAACTCATCGCCACGACCAAATGGTGAATTATTTATCGTAGTAATTAAAGCATTTGATTTTGCGTCAGGAGGTTGCAGTTAGAGCTGCATTCCAAAAGTATATCGACATAGCTGTTTCAACCATTTTACAACTACCGTATGAAACATGGATAGACACAAAAGTAAATACTTACTATTTTAGTGCATTGTTTGACTATTTTAAAGACACCGTATGAAACACTTCAGCGCTGAAGTGGTCGGCCTAATAATGATCGTTTGATTTGTGAAATATTTTTATAAATTGATTATGAACCATTCAGCTATCACGAAGTAAATACTTGGTGTTTGAATAATGCAGAAGATGATCCCTATACAAAAAGTGATAATGAATCCGGGGCTCCTTAAGAGAAGTGTGACAGCGCCAATCAGCAGACGTCTCAAGATGGAGACAGAGAATTGTGGTCGGGCGGCAGGAAGTGCGATATAAGGCCTAATGCTATGCGGACGCAGAACTGTACAGGTGGCTGAGCTGCGGATAATAAAGCAAAAAATCTTGTCGGGATGGGCCCGTCGAGTGATGGGAATGTCAAACCTTATAAAAAGATACTATAAATTCATTAAATGTATTTGTAAGGCAATCGTAATCCTGTTTTAAAACTGGGCTAAATGAATCTGTGATCAATAGATTGTGATAAATATTAAAAAAAATTATATTTTGGGTTAGGATGTCATTACATTGAATTTTGTGTTCGGTTTCACTTGATATAATAATGATAACTAATCTTTCAACTGTCCCTTAAAATTGTATAATGAGAATAATAACTGTTAACATGGTAAACGTGAAATGTCATTTTTGCACATTTAGTCACATCGTAATTGGACCTAAAACTACACAAAAATATACTAATTTTAATGAATAGGGGATCAAAAAATTTCCAAATAAAATAAAATAAAAATATATTCCATAAAAATTATTATACTATACTCAATAATTGAGTAAATAATATTAACATAACCTAAATGAAACATGAAAAAGGAATAAACGACAGAAAATAAATAAAAATTCAGTCGCATCTGAGACTCGAACCCAGGACCTCTGCCTATCATGTGAATAATATTGACAAATCTTGAGTTTGAGATATGATATCGATGAAGATGACATAAATTGAACTGAACTCATTAGCTAAGTTGGTAAAGCGGTTGCCCTGGATATGATATAAATATTAAAAATGAATTTTCTAAATCTCAATAAAAATAATTCAAAATTGAATACTATACTCAAATTATCAGATACACACTATTTTTTCTGTACTATTGTTCACATGTCTTTATACTTAATTACTATACCTTTTTCTAGATATGTTATTTTACCATACTATGTCAATACTAGCTTTTTCCTCTTCTATTTTTGTATATGGCACTTAATATAAATTAAACTTGCCAATTTGACTGTCCTAAAACGGGATTTATTCCTAGTTGGGCAGTCAAAGCTTTCTTACATTTAGTTGTCAAATAATGTGCGTTTCAAAGAAATAAATGTTATTATTATTATTATTAGTTAAGTCAAATTATTCATTCAGTCGTGATGTGATGATAGGATAAAAATATAAACATCCATAATTACATTATATTATAAAATCCTGATCACCACGTTAAATCCCAGCGGGAATTTCTCGTAGTGCTCTCTGCTTCTCCAAGTCCTGCATCTTCCCATCGGTCTCAAGTCAATAATGAAGTAGTACATACACAATATGCACTTCATTATTTGATGAAGCGCCCATCACACGTACTCTGATGTTGAGGATATCCGAAGTCTAGTATATAGTAGGGAGCACATACTGACAATGTTGATAAGCGTCTCGCGTCAAGGGTTTCCCTGCCGTCAATCGGTAGGGAAACCCTTGACGCGAGAATGATTGAATTGATTGAGTTCCTTGTACCTACATTATCTACTATCGATACATGTGTACCGCGTTCAATCAATTACTGAGTGTGATCTGCACTGATACCTCAGAAATGACGGAGATATCATTGGTTAAGATACGAAACACAAACGGTTATGTGCTCTGTAACTTATTTGTAGAGTTACAACTGCAAATTGTGGTCAGGCGTCCTAACACCACTTAATTGTTACGTAGAATCATACAGTATATCTTCGGGTGTATAGTCAGACATATGGAGTATCAAACCATAGAACTTGGAATAGTCTATCACATGAACGACGACTGATTGATGATTCAATCAGGGCAAAACTCAAAATTCACCTCTTCAGAAAACCGTATCAATCTTTTATTATACAAAGAAGAAAGTCACGCGCAGGCGGTGTTTGTTTTGTACACAAATCTACAGTTTTATTCCGAGTTTGATAAAAATTTTGACACTTGACTTTTAAAACAAAGGGGAGGTCACTATTTACATGAAATTTCGAAAAACCCCCTTTCGCATCCCCTCATCTACGATATTTCTAGGCCATCAAATTCTCAAACCGAAAACACATGATTTTGCATTACTTCTCATTGCATCGCCTTAAGATGCTTATGAAAGCTCTTTCGGTTCGCAAATCGATTTCCAAGCCCCAGGCAAGACCGAGCAAAATAAAGCGGCAGCATACATACTTACTGCGTAGTTAATATCTAGTACATACTTATAATAAGTACATACTTATAATAACAACAGCAGTTGTACATAATACCGAGCAACATATCCATGGGAACATGACATGTTTTCAATCAGTCATCCGACTTTTCACAATGGGAGGGGTCGGAGAGCTTTCCCCGGGGCTAAGCCGCGCGTTGGCGGGCGCGCATTGTGCTCGTTCTATATACATATAGTAATATGTATCATATATACTCGTATATATATTATGTACTTGCACAAAATAAGTATAAGTAGACAGTCGTAACATGTAACGCCATAATAATTGAACGTCACTAGTAAATAAATGTCATAGACTCGCAGCGGAACCATTCATAGAGGAATGTTGAACTAATTGAGTTCATCAGATACACGTAGTGGGAATCCAGTGGAAATGTATTCAATTTTTCCAATACTAAAATTACCGGGGTTAAATTAAATTCTGTGATAGAAAGACAGCTTGGCTGTGTGGTACTGTGGTTTGTGCAACATCGAAATATTTTTGTCGTCGTTAGTATTTCAAATTCTACACAAATTTAATTGCATGCATCTATCTATCATACACATCACAAATTTTATTTATTTGTTCAAGTACATAATACTAAAACATCACATGTTATCATACCTAATTCGTTTTAAAAGTACCTTGGGTACATTTAACACGTAGTGTAAAGTTTAAGGTTTCGAAGAATAAGTCGAATTTGTCATCCACCTTATTCAGATATCGGGTCACTCTCCCTACGGGCGAATTCGGGTACAGATTTGAACGACTCTCTCGACAATACAACACGTTGTGGCGACGTCCTCGAGCGTGAGACTCCGGCACAAATAGATTGATTTGTGCCAGAAATTCACTGTTCGATAAGTGGCATTTTATAAAATAAATGTATTTAATATTAGTAACTTTCGTGCAAATGCCACCATATCCAATCATAGTGGGTATTAGATAACTACCACATGCTCGAATTACGAAGTTATTAGACTTGTTAATTGATTACTTGAGACCGGCGACCCGATGCCTCGGGAGGTTAGCAAAGATGTGTATCTATGCGGCTTTCGGCAAACATCTTCAATGCTTTGCAATAGCGCGGGAGTGCAAATGATATTCTATTTGCGCTATTGTCGTGCACTATCATAGCTTGGTCGCTCTACGATAGTCCATAAGTATGCAAATTATTGGTCATATACTGGTAAATATAATATACAAATAATAAGTCAGAAACGTTTGCATAAATGTTTCCCTTTGCCCATCAATACAATATGTCCGTCGTATCAGAAGAATTGTCCAGGTATCTGATCTGTTTCTATGCTGTAGTAGGTATGCATATAATTAAATATTTGCATTTAATTTTAATTTTGCTTTAATTGCTTCCTTGGAAAGTTTTCAAATTGGACTTTTAATCAAAGATACTCCCATAATCAGCACTATTCCATATCGGCACTATGACATTAAGAAATTGTAAAAATATTATGCTGTAAAGAGTTTTTATTATCGCTAAATTAACTATGTATATATATAGGTACTGTTTCCAGGGGTATTATCCAAAAATGGCATCATGTTTATATATTTATTTATGTATTTATAATAGGAACTAGCAGATGAACCACGAAAGTAGACTGAATGCTGTAGAAATGATATCTCTGAAGCGTACGTGTAGTAAAACTTTGTATGACCGTGTTAAAAATTAGGAGATCCGGAAGAATGCAAGGCTGATGTAAGCGTAATGTTTAATATTAAGAAAGGGACCCTCAGATGGTTTGTCCACGTAGAGCTGATGAGCGAATAAAGGGGTGTAAGGAGGACATATTAAGCTGAAGTTAATAGAAGAAGTCAGGGATGCCCGAGGAAGACATGGCACGATTAAGTAAATCAAATGCCGGTCAGGAGTCAGGTCATGTCAAGAGTGAGAATAAATGAAAATTACCTATGTATGAGACGACATTTATTATGAATGTGAATGAAGCAAAGATTGTGTAC